>JAJOZX010005840.1:0-40000 GCA_023014485.1 Bathynomus jamesi
ATAATTCACAGATGTAATGAGATATTTTTTTTAGATGAAAAACTGGAACATTTTTAGTGTCTGAAAGAAAATAGAGTGGTCCGATTTTGATTAGGTTCCGTTAGCTTAGGTTAGTTAAGATTTGGTTAGGTTAGGTTAGAGAGTACGGATCAATGAAAGAAAGCCATCCCCGGCCTTCTTTAGTTAGCTTTATAAGGCTAACTAACGAAAACATAACGACCTAACCTAACCAATCGTCAAGGGCGTACGGTTGACCTAACGATTGGTTCGGTGGCTTTTTTCATTGAACCGAGAGTACATCACTATTTAATGACTTAACAGAAAACACCCTTCAACCCTTCAAATGTTTCCGAAAAACTTATCACACCCTCATCGGATCGATGGCAGTAAGTAATGGGGCATCTTTGCTAGTGACCCGTTGCCCACGTTGGGCTTCCATCATGATAAAGAAAAACTATAGTATTTAGCGAAATGATCATCCATTTTTTGTCTATAATAATTAAGTAGGTAAGCCTACGTTCGTGTATTCAAAATTGTATATCAATCTTATCTTAAATTTTAGATTCAGATCTTATTAACAATAGATAATTTTTTGTTACAGTGACCAATAAGATTTTTGTACGATGTACGCACACACCACGATAGGTTATGTACGTTTTTATTCCGGACGGCTTTCACTGAAATTCACAAATGTTTACGTAGGCTGACCACACGCGGAATCCTCTCGCGACTCACGACTGACGATATCAATGTCAAAACACACGCGACTCAAGTCGTCAGTCGTCAGTCGCAAGACGATCCTGCGTGCGGCCGGCCATAGAATCACCGAAATAAACCTGTATGTATGTATATAATGAAAAACGTGTTACAATAACGCATTTTTAAATTATGAATATTTAGTAAAAAGTAAAATTCTTATTTAAAATTATTATTTTGATGTTTAAGATAAATTAAGTTTATTTTTAGAAATGGATTAAATAAATGCTATTTCCGATGTGAAATACAGATCCGCATTTATGGCTTAGGCCTTATAAGAGAAACGTATTTTCAAATGATCATTGTTAATTGTGAGTAATTTAACAAAATGTGAGTATATAATGTTAATAATAGTAAAGTTTTTATATTAGTAAGGGAATTTAAGAATACTGAAGTTCTAAATCATATTTAACTGTGGTTTACTATTTTTCTGTCGACCTGTTTCATTCGATTAACTTTTGGTTTTAGTATTTATGCAATATCAGGAAATTTCTTCATAGATTGCATATAAGAAGGATTTAACGAAATATATATATATATATATACTGTGTGTGTGTGTATATATATATATATATATCGTAAAGAACGACGCTTGTATAGGAGATATTCCGCGCAAGACGAGAGAGAGAAAACGGAACAAATGAAAAAATGAAGTACCACACGTGGGAATCGAACCGGGATCTTCCGATTGCCGGTCAGACGCGATACCATTACACCATCGACTTCACTCTTCCAAATGCCGTAATTCTTCTACATACTCGCAGAAACCAATGCCCCAAGGGGGCACCTCCCGCATGCCGTAACATTATATACATTCAACTGCAAAGAACACGCAGTATAAATAACGTAAAGAACGACGCTTGTATAGGAGATATTCCGCGCAAGACGAGAGAGAGAAAACGGAACAAATGAAAAAATGAAGTACCACCTGGGAATCGAACCCGGATCTTCCGATTGCCGGTCAGACGCGATACCATTACACCATGGACTTCACTCTTCCAAATGCCGTAATTCTTCTACATACTCGCAGAAACCAATGCCCCAAGGGGGCACCTCCCGCATGCGTAACATATATACATTCAACTGCAAAGAACACGCAGTATAAATAACGTAAAGAACGACGCTTGTATAGGAGATATTACGGCATGCGGGAGGTGCCCCCTTGGGGCATTGGTTTCTGCGAGTATGTAGAAGAATTACGGCATTTGGAAGAGTGAAGTCCATGGTGTAATGGTATCGCGTCTGACCGGCAATCGGAAGATCCCGGGTTCGATTCCCAGGTGGTACTTCATTTTTTCATTTGTTCCGTTTTCTCTCTCTCGTCTTGCGCGGAATATCTCCTATACAAGCGTCGTTCTTTACGTTATTTATACTGCGTGTTCTTTGCAGTTGAATGTATATATATATATATATATGAGGCGCTCCGGACCACAAACTGCCAAGCGCCAAAATTAAAAACTGGAAAAGATGCAGTTAAAGTTTGTCAACTTGCAAAATACCATAACTTTTGATGGTTCAAAGTTATTGTATTTGATTGGTATTTTATTAGTTTCGACCATACGTACGTACACTGTCGTACACGTACAGGTCCACAATCCGCTCCCTGACTCACCCACGGGATAGAGGAAGGGTCGGGGAATAGGCTATACAGTAGTGGTATAAATAACTCAATTCTAGCCCTACTGCGCTTGGCAGGTTGTGGTCCGGAGCGGCTCATATATACAGTATATACATACAGGGTGCCCATAAGTTCAGTCTCAAAGAAAAATTTGTTTTAAATTAAATTTACAAAATTAATACATTAGAACTAAAATAAATGTTCAAATTGATGTCTTGTTTTGGGACCTTTTTTTGTTTGGTTGTAGGTAAATAACACGCAATAATAATATGAAAAACAAGTTACACTCTCAGGAAAAGGCCTCCGCCTTCTACCTGCAACAAAAAAAAGGGTCCCAAAACAAGACATCAATTGAACATTTGTTTTAGCTCTAATGTATTACTTTGGCAAATTTAAAATAAATTTTCCTATGAGACCGGACTTATGGGACACCCTGTAATATATATATATATATCGTAAAGAACGACGCTTGTATAGGAGATATTCCGCGCAAGACGAGAAAGAGAAACAACAAATGAAAAAATGAAAGTACCACCTGGGAATCGAACCCGGGATCTTCCGATTGCCGGTCAGACGCGATACCACTACACAATGGTCTTCACTCTTCCAAATGCCGTAATTCCTCTACATACTCGCAGAAAACCAATGCCCCAAGGGGGCACCTCCCGCATGCCGTAACATTATATACATTCAACTGCAAAGAACACGCAGTATAAATAACGTAAAGAACGACGCTTGTATAGGAGATATTCCGCGCAAGACGAGAAAGAGAAAACAACAAATGAAAAAATGAAGTACCACTGGGAATCGAACCCGGGATCTTCCGATTGCCGGTCAGACGCGATACCACTACACAATGGTCTTCACTCTTCCAAATGCCGTAATTCCTCTACTCTCGCAGAAAACCAATGCCCAAGGGGGCACCTCCCGCATGCCGTAACATTATATACATTCAACTGCAAAGAACACGCAGTATAAATAACGTAAAGAACGACGCTTGTATAGGAGATATTCCGCGCAAGACGAGAAAGAGAAAACAACAAATGAAAAAATGAAGTACCACCTGGGAATCGAACCCGGGATCTTCCGATTGCCGGTATGTAGAGGAATTACGGCATTTGGAAGAGTGAAGACCATCGTGTAGTGGTATCGCGTCTGACCGGCAATCGGAAGATCCCGGGTTCGATTCCCAGGTGGTACTTCATTTTTTCATTTGTTGTTTTCTCTTTCTCGTCTTGCGCGGAATATCTCCTATACAAGCGTCGTTCTTTACGTTATTTATACTGCGTGTTCTTTGCAGTTGAATGTATATATATATATATATATATATATATCATGCGCCTCGGTGGTGTAGTGGTTAGCGTCGCTGACTACGAGTCCATCGGCCCCGGGTTCGAGACCCGGTGACGGCAGCCGGCGCGCAGCGAAACCCAGCTGTTCATCCTTCCACATATAGAAAGTAGTTGGTAGATAAATGGGTACCCTTGGTGGCCTAGTGGTTAAGACGTTGGCTGCTGGTGGGCGTGGTTCGGATTCCACGTTAAACTGTAGGTCTAAGGTGGAGTGAAAAGCTTGACCTTCGTCAGAATGAACAATTCTGGCGGAAGCTAACCAAAGGTTATATAATAATCTTTAAAATATATCCAATCTCCATTTGGAAATAGAACATCTTTTACTTATTTATTATGGAAACATTTTGTAACTCCAATTTATAAATTAAACCTAACATTTATGACATTAATTTCACTTTGGTCCGTTAGTAGGAGCTATTGAAGAATAGGGACCCCAGCCTTCTTTAGTTAGCTTTATAAGGCTAACTAACGAAAATATCAGTATCATGATCCAACCAATCGTCAAGGGCGTACAGTTAACCTAACGATTGGTTAGGTTAGGTCGTGATATTTTCGTTAGTTAGCCTTATAAGCCTAACTAAAGAAGACTGGGGTCCCTATTCTTCAATAGCTCCCGTTAGTGTATAAAGAGATTTGGAACCACGTGAAGATCAGGGTCCCCCAGCCTTCTTTAGTTAGCCTTATAAGGCTAACTAACGAAAATATCACGGCCTAACCTAACCAATCGCCAAGGGCGTACAGTTGACCTAACGATTGGTTAGATTAAGTCGTGTATTTCGTTAGTTAGCCTTATAAGGCTAACTAAAGAAGGCTGGGCGCCCTGATCTTCAGGTGATCCGAGATTTGTACTGTTGTAGGCAAATGTTGATTTCTTTCAGTACATATCTTAATGACATTTATAGTCTTATAATTTGCTCGGTTGAAGCAGAATTTTAAAAATAACAAATTAAATGGATAAAAGACACCTTTAGAAATAATATATTTTAGGTATTGCTTAATTTTATTTATTTTCCTTTGAGTCTGTACTAGGGCATGGTAATTAATCATTTTTACAAAAAAGTGATGAATGATGAAATTTTCTAATTAATCAATGATTAACTGATTAAAAATTATTAACTAAATAAATACTTCTGAAAAGAGTAAGAAAGAGCTTTATTGTTTCTGTTGCGTGAGATAAGACCGAAGAAAACATTTTGATCAAACATTTAGTTTGCAAGAATTCAGGTATGGGCGGATTATATAGTTTATACATGCAAAAGGTGCCAAATTCAAATGATACATTACAAAATTTAAGGTAAAATGTGAAATTATGAGGAAAATTAATCATTTCCCATCATTTTCTAAAAATATTTTTTGATTAATTAATGATTAAATGCGAAAAAAATTATTAACTGATTCATCTGAACCACGCCCTAGTCTGTACTAATTAATTCTCCGCTTCAATGGGACGAGTAAATCCAAATACGACATTTTTATCTTTTGTAAAATGGTAATTTATTAAACAAAAAAAAAACCATTTATTTTGGCGTCGTGATGGTCTTAATATTTGTGACGAAAAGAATAATGTAATAGATTAGGAGGTACCGGTCGATTCGCCGACGGACGTTTTGCCGACAGACATTTTGCCGACGGACGATTCGCCGAACGGACGATTCGCCGAACGGACTGTCATTAATATTCTATGACAAAATACACACATGTTATTAAAGGTTATTATTAAATGTTATTGAATTATTTTGTTAAAATATTAAATTATGTTAAATTGACAGTTATAGACGCTTGACGTAAAAACATAGATACCTTTTTTAAATAAATTTATATCGATAATACTATATATATATATATATATATATATATATATATATATATATATATATATATATATATATATATACATATATATCTTTCTCGGTGTATATTGTATAATTTAAAACTTTCGTTTTAGACCATGGAATTCACTTTGACGGTGTCCAGCGAATTTCTCTACAACAATTACTCTACAGATACAATTTAACTACAATAATTTGTCTACAGATACAATTTGTCTAGAGAAACTATTAGGTGCTCCTTTAGTATGCGGTCTACAAATTCTGCCGCGCTCTACTTTTTTCAAAGTGCAGTCTACAGGTTTTTTCATTAAATTTGTGCCTGCTCACGCATTCTGCCGCTCTTTTTTTTTCGCTAAATGACTCACTCACATGACTTAGAGTCTTAGACCCTATTTGACCTTGAAATTCAAAATGATTGTTTAACATCAGTAGCTTGAGAAATTTGAAGCAGTAAAGTTGTAAACAATTCAATTGCCGGTGCTACTATAGTATGCGGTCTACCTACGATTGGTTAGGTTTAGTCAAGATATTTTCGTTAAAACTAACGAAAATATCATGACTAAACCTAACCAATCGTCAAGGGCGACTGACATTGGGATGTAAACAAGCAATTAGTAAACAAGCTAAGAAGGTATACTTACATATGAACTTTTTGTTTTTAACTTTTCAATAAATTTTTTTCCTTACATTTAAACTTTTCATGTTTTTAACTTTTCAATAATTTTTTTTCAAGTAAGATTGTCATTTCAACCTTCTTTAACTACATTTAAAAAACAAATTGGTGTAGACCGCATACTAAAGTGTGAATTTGTCTGTAGACCGCATACTACAGGAGCACCAACTATTACTAATATTATTTAAAAAAATGACGATTGGTTACGTTAAGTGGTGATATTTTCGTATGTTTTAACAGTAAACTAACGAAAATATCATGACTTAACCTAACCAATCGTCAAGGGTGTACTAACTTTTTATGGCCTTTCTCTGAATCAATAAATTGAAGAGGCATTGTGGGTTACTGAACAGTGAACAATGTAAAAGTTCCAGGATGACTGCAATTTTAAGTGCGAAAACCTAAGACATAAGCAGTGTTGGACACTAAAGCGTTAATCCGATAACAGTTAATTAACGAAGTTAACTTTTTTTTAACGGACTATTAACGGAAGTTAATTTCCATTTATCGTTATCGGACCAGTTAACTTCCGATAACTCGATATTTAGTCTGTTAAAGTCCGTTAACACGTTAACTGCGAGGAGTCATTCACGGAAGATCACCGCTCCGCGAATGAATTCAAACCGCCATAACTTCAGTCTGCCAATTCCGTCCTCTGCCGCAGTGGAACGGTTCTTCTCTCTCGGCAAGGACATCCTGAGGCCCAAGAGGTCAAGACTGGCAGTTGGGCCTAACTTTGAGAAGTTGGTCTTTCTGAAGGGCAACCAGCACATTGTGTCATAGTCTTTAATAAATGTGCCTAAAATTTAATTTTACCTTTCAGTTCCCGCCATAATAATTCTCTGGTAAATTAAAATTTAGTTAATGGTTAGTGGTTACAAGAGTTTGAAAACATGTAATCAGTACATTTTTTATTAAAAATAAAAAAAAAGTTATTAAGAAAAAAGTTGCAAAACTTGATAAAAATACAGTTAAATACCTATTTATTGTTGGATTTTGCATAAATAAACATTTTCTATGGGTTTTAAAGCTTTTTTCCTTGATTTTTTTAAATGTTAGTAAAGAAATAGTTATCGTTAACGGATTATCGTTAACTTCCGTTAACTTTGTAGTAAAATTATCGGATTATCGTTATCGAAGTTAACTTTTTGGTTAACGGTGCCCACCACTGGACATAAGTTACTAAGATTTAAAAAAGGCAACAAACAAACAAACGTTTCAGAATAGCTTAAACTATAAAGGCACAAACGCAAAACTTAAATTATAAAAGTTAACAACTAATTTTTGTATTTAAATTATATTTGTTTTTTTTTTAAATAATATTAGTACTAGTTTCTCTAGACAAATTGTATCTGTAGACAAATTGTTGTAGACAAATTCGCCGGACACCGTCAAAGTGAATTCCATGGTCTAAAACGAAAGTTTTAAATTATACAATATACACTGAGAAAGATATATATATATATATATATTATATAGTATTATCGATATAAATTTATTTAAAAAGGTATCTATGTTTTTACGTCAAGCGTCTATAACTGTCATTTTAACATAATTTAATATTTTAACAAAATAATTCAATAACATTTAATAATAACCTTTAATAACATTTTGTCATAGAAATATTAATGACAGTCCATTCGGCGAATCGTCCGTTCGGCGAAACAGCTGTCGGCGAATCGTCCGTTCGGCGAAACGTCCGTCGGCAAAATGTCTGTCGGCAAAACGTCCGTCGGCGAATCGACTCGCCACGGATTAGGAAGCGTTTGTTGGACTTCGAAGGCGCATCTCGGTATAAAATAACTTTTGTTTTGGTTCGTTTTTTATTTTCAGCTTTAGGTTCGATCGAGATAATTTTGCGCAAAACTCTTGGATAAATGTCCTCTTTTTCGGTAACTTTTTTTTTTTTTTTTATCCCGAATTTCGATATACGTTTGAGTTTGATTTCACATCCATTTCATTTGAAAAAATTGTAACTATTTCTGATACTGGGTGTTACAAAATTACTGGAATTTCTGTAATTTGCAAGCCATGTTAGGTTTCGTGTTTAAGGAGAGAGTTGTTTCTCAAATGTTTTTGTAAATTATGGGGGGTTTCTTCCTTCTGAATTTAACGTCGCAGGCTGGAATTAATGCTATTGTTTTCATTTTTGGGTATTTAAGTTTAAATTTTGTTACTTAATGATTATTTTGGGGTAACCGTGTTACTTTTTAAACTTTATTGGGTATACTCATGCATTTGAAGATTTAGATTGACTGATGACCAGAAATGGGGCATTTTTAGAGTGCCAGTAACGTTTTTATGGCGTCTTTAGGAGCGTGTTGTTCGCGCTCCCCGACGAGGTGTTACGTTGGTTCGTTGTTGTCGTGAAAAGATGCAAAGTTTTTGTTTTCATTTTGCTCTTTTGCATTTGACTGTATCGATTTTATTCCTAAAAATAGTTTGAACATTAATAATTTTGTAAGTTATAATTATGGTTTCTATGTATGGGCGTGTTTATAAGGGTTTTCTTTTTTTGTTTTGTTTGTTCGTTCAAATATATTTTCATTCTTTCTCGATGTAAATTATATAAATTACCTTATTGTTAAGGCGCGATCAAAGTGTTGCGAAATTCTGTAATTTTTGTAATTTTTTCCCTTAATTTTGGCCAGAGAAAATTATGGTTATTGTTTGTACATTAAATTTGAAAGGTGATAATCGGTTATAATTACAAACTTTTGGCTATTTTTCTTCAAAATTACATAAGACCCGGTTTGGAAGCAACTAAGTTGAATCCAGATTCTACCAGTGTAGTTTAGTTGACCCGACTATGGTGATCGATCACCGACAAGACGAGAGAGAGAGAGAGTTACAAGGAAATACAAGGAAAAGAAGTACCTCAAAAGGCCTTGCGGCCCATACCGAGGAGGTACCAATGGCAACGGGTGCCAGAGAAAAATTCATACACCCTCAAATATGTAGTGTGCAAGGTTCGGTCTAACCTTTTCTTGAACTCATCCACAGAGGAACTGTTCACAACTTCTGAAGGTAGCCTGTTCCACGTGTCACAGATTTTATAGGTAAAGTAATTCCCACACACACACACTAGTGCTAAACCGTTTCAAATCCAACTTCCAACCATTGTTGCGAGTTGAGTTATCATTTAAACTAAACATGCTTCTAAAATCGAGAGAGAGAGAGAGAGAGAGAGAGAGAGAGAGAGAGAACCGAATGCGCAGCGAGTTAAGTGCAGGACAGTTTCGAGCGTTTGTGGCCTAATGGTATTTTGGGGCAGTGGTCCCACTGTTTCGATGTTTGGCTCAATATGCGTCTTATTACTTAGTAGACAAACCACGACAGTTTGAACGAGTGTTTAAGGCTTTACTGTCCATACAGACACACAGTGGGTTCGCTGTGAAACTGCCTACGTCCAAGTGATCGTTTGATCAATACCATGTAGGGAACCTTTTAGCTGGACGTAGCAGATCAGCAGCGCTCACCGAAAAGAAGTTGAGATGGGAGGGGAGTTTCTTCGTCAGCTTCTGGAAAAGCAAATCCCGTCCAATTCCAGTACGTGGTTCCATTTTCAGTATATCTCTATCCCCTTGACCCTCTTGAGTTGGACGACATTTTTTCGACATTTTTTGGAGAGTGTGGAACCTCATCGCGTGTTCATCTGTTGCATAGTGATGCAACCCCTTGCATTCTGGTGAAGTGAGCAGGAGAGTTACCATTGAAAATTTAAAAAGTCAGCTGTCATCTTTCGACAGACAAAGGCAACGGAGTGCTATCTCATGAGCAGTCAGAACGTGATGTACACTGATTATTTGGCAAAATTATAAATGAAAATGTTCGAATACCGCCCAATTTTTTTTCTTTTTGTCATACATATGTTATACGCCTCGGTGGTATAGTGGTAAGCGTCGCTGACTACGAATCCATTGGTCCCGGTTTCGATTCTTGGCGAGGGCAGGCAGCGGGTAGCTAAGCTAACCCAGCTGTTCATCCTTCCACATAATAAAAATTAGTTGGTAGATAAATGGGTACCCTGGGTAGCCTAGTGGTTAAGACATTGGGCTGCTGATCGGGAGGTCGTGAGATCGAATCTGGGCAAGAACTTTGTAATTTCCGACCGCCCGTGGTGGGGTGGTGGGTCGTGGTTCGAATTCCAGTTAAGCTGTACGTCTAAGGTGGAGCAACAAGCTTGGCCTTCGTCAGAATGAACAATGGCCTTCGTCAGAATGAACAATTCAGGAGGAAGTAAAACCAAGGTTAACCAAAGTGCTCTATGAGATTATGATAAAAATCATTATATTAAAAGAGAAACATTACGGCTTTTATTTTTGCATTTTAGCGGGATTTCTCTTCCTTGCCTGACCGATGACCCGAAACAAGCAGTTAAGCGCACAAACATCGTAATAACGAGAGGAAGACCCTAATAATATATATTCAAGTCTTTTTTTTTGCCTTTTCTGTTTTTCCCAGGCCACGAAGTCAATAATGTGGAGTCTACCAGACCCTCAACTCCACTCCCCCCGCTCTCCGCCTCTTCCTGTGGATTAGCCTTTCTCAAAGCTAGTTTGGTGAGGGGAGAGTGATTCTTCCGCAGAGAAGACTTTACCGCCTTAGAATGAATGCAGGATTTGGAGGATTGGAGCATAGATCACGAAAGAACGCACTTTTTTACATTCAACAGTTGGATCGCCGAGGTGAATTAAGCCAGCCGAGATTTAAATTGCATGTATTCGCTGGAAATGCATTAACATACTAATAAAATAATTGTAGACATTTCAGTTTCATAGATGGAGTTAGCAACAACGTTACCAAAAATAAAAAAAGATAAAGAGTTATTATTATTCTTTTATCCTATCCTCTTTGGACGTTCTTAGTTTTTTGCGTGTCCTAGTTTTTGGCGCGTAAAGTTTGTTATCTGAAAGCTTTGCAGTGTGTCCGAAGTGGATAAAAAGCCTATTATTATTTCGTCTTGCTTTCATAATAATTTTCTCTCTCTCTCTTTATTATTCAATGAAAAGAGCAGAACTTAAGACATTTCATTAAGAACTTAAGCAGAACTTAAGACATTTCATTAAGAACTTAAGCAGAACTTAAGACATTTCATTTCCACTTGAAAAGCAGTGAAAACGCATTCACGTCAGTGAAAAGAAAGAAAATTAAGTAATTTCACGTCCTATCGTTAAAATGTACACAAAGAGTTACGGACATATGACGTACACATACATAAAATCATACATAAAACCCAATTAAAGACCAGTTTAAAAATATGCTAGATAAGCTCGAGTATCCCTATTACACCGGGAAAAACGAAACTCAAAACACTTTCCTCCTTCGTTAAGCCATAATCCGAAGTAGAAATGTCTGTTCATCTCATGAGCTACAGGAAAGGATAGTAGGAATTGAGCGGTGTTGCCAACCTCCACTGTTATAAAAATTCCCTAACAACAATTTGACGATTCCCAGTTTTTTGAAGAAAAAAAACCCTTTCTAAATTCTAGAAGTTTTTCCAGAATCCAAAGCTAAATGGCCTCTTTTGTAGTAATTATTATCCTAAAACTTCAATACTTGAAGCTTCCTCTACTTCACCCTTAAACTTATGATCTATATTTCATAATTTTAATTAGTATTAACTCGTACACCTATATTCTATGCAGCTTCAGGGATTTACGGTAATTTGACTTCGCTTATTTTCCTGAAGGAAGTTAAATTCACTTAAAATCTCCTAAAGTTGGCAACACTGGAGCTGAGCTACTTTTAATTAAGTTTGTGATCACAAATTATTTCAAAACCAGAGCGGCCATCTGTTGCTCCCAGTCGAGGAATTAATAACAAAAAATCCTCTTTGAAGAACCACTTTCATGCAAAAACAGAAACAACCAAAAAAAGAAAAAAAATTATCAATAAAAGTTATTAGTTTTTGGCTCAAATGCACCGAACTTTGAAGTTGGAGAGTTGCAAAAAAAAAAAAAAAAAATTCTGCAAAATAATTTGTTTTTTAAAGTTTCCCATTTGTCGTTTTCACTTCGTTAAAGAAAACGACAAACGAGGAACCATAAATTTTCTTAATGGAAAACTTAAGAAAAACGGGAAGCGCTCTTTATATACAAATTGTTGAACATATTTATCATATTTTGATACAGACCTCTCTCTTTCTCTCACAGGGTCATGCAGCGGAGGGGACCTCCGGCTTTACGCGAGATCGAACCATCTTGAAGTTGCTACAACGATAACATCATCTCGAACGCGGAGGAAGGTCTGCCATCTAACTACCAAGCACTCAACTGACGTCACTTAACCTCCCTGATGTAACGAGAAGCGGTGTTGCGAAGTGGCTACTGCTTAGCCTTCGGAAGATAGAAGCCACTCGACCTTGGAAAATGATGATCGTGACCAAACTTAGTCGTAAACTCATCGGCGGAAATACTCGTTTATGATCTTGAGTTTGCCATTGACCATCGGTTTTCATGTTCACCTTGTACTAATTTGACCCGACCCGACCCTAACCTAACTTTGACCATTGGTTTTCGTGTTCACCTTGTACTGATTTCACCCTAACCTAATCTAATTTAACCTAACCTAACCTAGACAAACTCAGTTTATTTTTTCCAGTCCAGAATTTTTGTAGTTGTTAAAAAAAAGCCAACGATTAATTTAGGAAAATTGTTGTCACCGAAAATTAATCCGTTTCATCAAAATCCGGAAACGAAGTTGCGAGAAAAGTTTATCGAAAACCGGACGTTTTCTTCAAGTGCTATTCCGCTTTCCGGATGCCAATCACGCGTCCGTATCCGGAAATTTCATTAAAACAAAAATAGTTCTTGAATTTTCTTCCGACTACTCGTAAATATACGAGCGCAGATAATAATAATAATAATAATAATAATAATAATAATAAATGCTCAGAAGAAGTAGTGCCAACGCAAAAAGCGATGCTGAAAGCACCACTTTAAAATTACATTTCCGGATACGGACGCGTAGTCATCCGGAAAGAAGAAAAATATATATTTTTTTAAAATTTCCGACTTGGATTCAAAAGGAAATCTTTAATTACTTCCTTAATGGTGGCGAGATTTTCAATATTATTATTATTCAGTAATAATAATAATAATAATAATAATAATAGTATTATTTAGTAATGTTTCCGAAAAGCGTACGAAGAGGGTTCACTTCCGGCAAAAGGCTTCGAACGCATTTCCCATTTTGAAATTATAATATCTTAGGATAAATCTCTCGTTTTACCAATTCACTTATATAAAGTATATAAATTATATATAAAATTCAATTATAATAAATTATATAAATTATATATAAAATTCAATTATAATAAAGTATATAAATTATACATAAAATTCAATTATAATAAATTATATATACAGGGCGTCCCAAAAAAATGTATACACACTTTAACAGCTGATAGCTCAATTGATGTTTCTTTCTTTCCAAGTTAAACCCATTAGAATTAATAATGGCAGTCAGACTAAGCTTTGAACAAAGGAAATTCATTCTAAAATGCTACTGGAAGTGTGAAAACGCAGTTGAAGTGCAAAGACAGTTTAGGAGGGAGTTTCAAACAGATCCACCAACGCGACTTACCATCACTCGAATTAGAGATAAGTTTGAAGCCGATGGAACTGTTCAGAATGTCCACAAGAAGCGTTCCGGAAGACCACGGACATCGACAAGCCCCACAAAGCAAGAAAGAGTACTGGAAACGTATCACCAAAGTCCAAGAAAATCTGTGCGGCGAGCGAGTCGTGAGGTAGGAATTTCAGAATCGTCTGTCCAACGCATTTTGAAGCGCTGTCAATGGAAAAGTTACATTCCAAGATTAGTCCATGCTATTAATGAAGATGATGATGATGATCCGGACCGAAGAGTGGAGTATTGCGAGTGGTACTTGGCACGATGTGGATGTGGATTGGACGAAGGGGTTTCGTAGAATACCCTCCGCGTTCACCAGACCTCACACCACTAGACTTTTTTTTATGGGGATACTTAAAAGACAAAGTCTACGCTATAAAACCTGCAACAGTCGCTGAATTGAGAGCAGCCATTGAACGAGAATGCACACAAATACCAAACGAAATGTTTCGTGATGTTTGCGATTCCATTGCTTCGCGTTATCAGCAGTGCCTGGACCAGAACGGACGTCAGTTTGAAAACAGGCGTTGACAAAACAATTAAATAATGTCTGTAGATTCTATTACATTTTGAAAATGAAATGTATTTTAATAAACACTGCCTTTATAAGTATTTAAAGTGTGTATACATTTTTTTGGGACGCCCTGTGTATATATATATATATATTCAATTATATAATTTATATATATTATATATATACAGTATATATATATATATATTCAATTACGTAAATATTTCGATGCAAACACGCTTTTCAACTTTCAACTGTCATCGTAAATAAGTATTTAATTAAAATGTAGAAACACTTAATTGGGTTGAATTGAGGTGTCACACACAAACCTCAAATATGGAACGGGGTTACATACGAGCGATTCGATTACCAACACCAATCTATTCTTAGCCTCTTTTTTCCTATGTACGAATTGTTTACATCATGCTTTGGCCAATCTCTCAATAAAAGGACGCTGACGAGCAGAAATTGCGCCAATATTTGGGAATTTATTGGACATAAAGTTTTTTATTTCTAATAAAGAAATTCCTTTGTTCAATAAAAAAAACCTTTACATCATGTCAAATACCAATATCCAAAGTATAAATTACATTTTTGAATGTGATGTAAATGTAATTTATATAAAAAATTTAGTTTTAAGGTATTTACTTATATATATATATATATAATATATATATATATATATATATATATATATATATATATATTAGTGATGGGACGATACCAAAATTTTTAACGATTCCGATTCCGATTCCGATACCACTAAAAAGTCTCGATTCCGATACGATTCTCGATTCCGATTCCGATTCTCAATATTTTTAAATATAATTCTATACTTGTTTTTCTGGAAATTGTCATATTTTACTCTGGTAAGATTAACTATTTACATTATGAGTATCGTAATATAAATTATAAATTATAATAGATTGGTTTAAAAATAAAATCAACTGTAAGTTGTAACAATTCATTTTAATCTTCTTGATTACACATCATGGATATACATGTTTTAATGTATAGCTACAATACAATAAAAATAAAATTTGTTATCCTCTTTCATTTAAATTTTAAAGTTTACATTGCAAAACTGGTTCAATTAAAAGTTAAAGAATCGTTTTAAGAATCGGAAATCATGGTACAATTCTCTCGATTCCGATTCCGATTCCGATTCCTGAAAAATGCTCGATTCTTCCAATTCTCGATTCCGATTCCGATTAATCGTCCCATCACTAATATATATATATATATATATATATATATATATATGACCTAAAATCCATGGCATATTATACCCGAAAAGGACAGGGAATTCAGAGAAATTCTAGAGCAAAAGATTTAGGGGTTGTAATGACTGATGATACGAAATTAATTTGAAACACAAAATAAGATAGCAGTAAACAGAGCAAAGAGAATAACGGGGCAGATATTGAGAACCTTTAAACGAAGGGATAGGAATGTAATGATTCCTCTACTGAAAACACTAATCATACCCAAATTGGAATACTGCTCGGTCCTAACATCCCCATATAGAAAAGAAGACATTAGACAGCTAGAAGGGATTCAGAGAAGCTTCACAGCCAAGATCAAGGGGTGCAAAGAACTAAATTACTGGGAAAGGTTACGCGAACTAAATCTATATTCACTGGAAAGGAGAAGAGAGAGATACACCATTATTTACACTTGGAAAATAATGGAGAAACTAGTCCCTAATCTTACTCTGAACCCCGTAACTCCCCAAACAACGGTGGAAAGTAGAAAAGGAAGACTGTGTCGTGTTCCCAAATTAAAGGCTAGACAGGGAACATCCTTAACCCTGAAAGAAAATAGTTTTGTTGTGAGAGGACCAAAACTGTTTAATCAGCTGCCCAAAGACCTAAGAAACACGAGTGGTGTTGCGGTGGACATCTTCAAAAGAAGATTCGACGCCTGGCTCAGAATAATCCCCGATGAGCCGGGCGTACCTGGCTATGTGAGGTGGAGAGTACAAGAAACCAACTCGCTACTTCACCAGGCCAACTCGAGAGGAGGAGCGACAAGCTTGACCTTCGTTTAATGAGGAATCATCGCACGGAATCTTTGAAAGGTTGAAGGGAAAGGTATATATGTTACAGTCAATATGTAAAATTAGGCAATTTATAAATTAACTGAAATTTTAGGCAATTTGTTAAATGATCGATTTACTTAATCCCTAATTAAACCTAACCTAGCCATGAATTTTTAGGCAAAATATTGGGAAATACCAGTGGGCATGCATATGCAGCATTACCAGAAAGGTTAGGTTAGGTTAGGTTCGGTTAGGTTTTGTGTGTATTACCAATTTGACACATTGCCTGAATTTCAGTAAATTTATAAACTGCCTAATTTCACATATTGAATATATATATATATATAATTTATATATATATATATATATATATATATATATATATATATATATATATATATATATATATATATATACATACATACATATATATATATACATATATATATATATATACAGTGTGTCCGTAAAGTCATGGTGGGATTTTAAATAGCTATATTATTGCAACGAAACATGATAATGAGATGAAACAATGCCAAATTTAAGAACAACTCTCAAAGTTGTATCTTGTAGTTAGTCTAGGCTAAGCTTAACCTTTATCTCGTAGTTAGTCTAGGCTGTCCACATGCCTATGTTGAACATGAGCGTAATAGCCCGAAAGTTAATGTGTGGTGTGCTCTAGCACGAGATCGAGTGATTGGCCCATTTTTCTTCGCGGAACCCACTGTGACGTCACACAACTACCTCGCTATGTTGGAACATTTTGCAGTACCCCAATTTATTGACAATAATGTCATCTTTCAGCAAGATGGTGCTCCTCCGCACTATGCCAACGTTGTTCGAGAATTCCTTAATGAAAAATTTCCACAGAGATGGATAGGAAGAGGAGGATGGAAGCCATGACCTCCACGCTCTCCGGACCTGACACCTTTGGACTTTTATTTGTGGGGTTACGTCAAGCAAAGCGTGTACAGTGTACCCATTAGGGATATTCATCACTCGCACGAGCGAATCACGGAAGCTATCGCATCCGTCACTCCTGATGTTCTTGGGCGTGTGTGGCTGGAATTGAATCACCGCCTAGATGTCTGCAGGGCTACCAGAGGAGCCCATATCGAACTACGTTAAATAAAGTTATTCTTTTAGAGTTGTTCTTCAATTTGCCTTTTTTTCATCTCATTATCATGTTTCGTTGCAATGATATAGCTATTTAAAATCCCACCATGACTTTACGGACACACTGTATATATATACACACACTTACTTTTGTTGAGTTTGAACGACGGTTCAGGATCGACCTGCGGTCGACCCCTCTGCAGCATCCCGCCTCATTTGCGGGACTTGGCGAAGGAGGAAATTGCTCTCTGGTCTCCTCCTGCCCTCGTAGCCAGCCACGCATGGCTGGTCAGGGACTTTGCACAAGAATCTGTCCAGCTGGTTCTTGAAGTTATTCAGGTCGGTGTGCTGGAGATTACTCACTTCTTTTGGAAGGACATTGAAAAGCTTTGGGCCCCGTATTCTGAGGATATTTTCCATCCTCGTTTTCATGGCCGCTTGTCCCACCGCAGCTGGGACCGTACAAAATCTGCCTCTTCTCTCATTCCAGTTTGTTTCTATTTCATTTCTGGGGTTAGGGACAGAGCCCTCAATATATATATATATATATATATATATATATATATATACACTCTTCTAACAAGCGTCGTTCTTTACATTATATAGTGTGTCGTTTGCATTTAAAATGTGTATATATATAATATATATTATATATATATATTATATATATATATAATATATATATATACGGCATGAGAAGGTGCCACCTCAAAAGGGCATTTGTTCCGCTTGTAGGTACGTGGGAGAAATACAAGATTTGAATCGGGTGATCCCAGGTTCGATTCCCGAGAGGTGTCTCGTTTTTAATTACTTGTTTTCTCCTCTCTTCTTATACGGACAATCTTCTAACAAGCGTCGTTCTTTACAGTATATATATATATATATATGCTACAACTAAGAATGGTTCGTGAGAAACTTTTATGTTACAAACAGACCGTGCATGGAACAAAGAACTTTACTGGGAAAATTAAATCCACTATAGTTCGAATAAGTAATGGTAAATGACAAGTACTAAAGTTGTTGTTTTTTCCCATGATGAAAGCCCAATCTGGGCAACGGGGCACTAGTAAAGAGGCCCCCAACTATAGCTTCCCTCACTAGCTATCTGCTGAGCAGATCGGACCCAGCTTTGGGACAGGGTGTAGGGTTTAAAGCCACTTTCGGCTTTCACCATGAAAAAGAAAAACTTTAGTATTTGCCATTTACCATTATTTATTCGAACTATAGTGGATTTAATTATCCCAGAAAAGTTTGTTGTTCCATGCACAGTCTGTGTAAAACACACACACACACACATATATATATATATATATATATATATCAGATAGCGATAAATAAAGCAAAAAGAGTCGCCGGACAAGTTCTAAGAACGTTCAAGAGAAGGGACAGGACAGTAATGATTCCCCTGCTAAAAACACTGATTATACCAAAACTTGAATACTGCTCAGTTTTGACGTCCCCATATAAAAAGGAAGAAACTAATAAACTAGAAGAAACGCAAAGGCATTTCACAGCCAAGATTGGTGGCTGCAAAGAACTCAACTACTGGGAAAGACTACGTAAACTAAATCTGTACTCACTGGAAAGAAGAAGAGAGAGGTACATCATAATCTACATATGGAAAATGATCGAAAAACTGGTACCAAACCTAAAACTAAACCCAATTACCATTCAAACAACACTGGAAAATAGGAAAGGCAGAATGTGTAGTGTTCCCAAATTAAAAGCACGACAAGGGACCTCCTCAACCCTGAAGGAAAATAGCTTGGTTGTCAGGGGGCCAAGACTTTTCAACCAGCTTCCTAAGGACCTCAGAAACGTAACGGGGGTCAAAGTTGAAGTCTTCAAGAAAAGACTGGATGCCTGGCTCAGGACAGTACCAGATGAGCCGGGCGTGCCTGGCTATGTACGGTGGAGAGCGCAAGAAAGTAACTCGCTCCTCCACCAGGCCAGACCTAGAGGCGGGGCCACCAGCTTGACCTCCGTGTGAAGAGAGACCAACACACGAAACAACATAAGGTTCATAAGGTATATATATATATATATATATATATATATATATATATATAGGGTGGCGCAAAAGTCGCGCATCATCGGAATTTTCAGTGTTGATTATAATATATTATTTTTTTTCTTTTAGGTAGGGGATGGCTGCGAAATTAACAATAGACGAGAGGGTGAGCTTGGTTTTAATGCAAGGAATACCAGGTCCATCAAATCGATGAATCGGTACAGAATTAAAATTAAAATTCTGTACCGATCTGAATTAAAATTTTGTACCGATTCATCGATTTGTTGTATTTGGTATTCCATACATTAAAACCAAGCTCACCCTCTCGTCTATTGTTAATTTCGCAGCCATCCCCTACATAAAAAAAAAAATAATATATTATAATCAACACTGAAAATTCCGATGATGCGCGACTTTTGCGCCACCCTGTATATGTTGTCCCTCCTCTAAAGAGGTGGGCCAACAAGCTTGATCTCCGTAAAATGAGGAATCATTGCACGGAACATTTGAAAAGTTGAAAGGTATATATATATATATATATATATACTATATATATTAGGGTGGGGTGAAAAAAAAATGTTGGAATGGCACATTGATATTTTTTTGTGGTTATGGTCAGGATGAAAGGATATGGCAATAAAAATCTTCTCCGCATATTCTAAGTGCCGCATTTTTTACCATAAACAAAATGGCGGCGAAACATGAAGATTGGTGATTTTGAGGCATTTCTAGGCAGTATTTGGAAAATATGTGTAAATAAAAAAGTCTTAAAATCGAAAGTTAAGACTTTTTTTATATATACATATTTTCCAAATACTGCCTAGAAATGCCTCAAAATCGCCAATCTTCATGTTTCGCCGCCATTTTGTTTATGGTAAAAATGCGGCACTTAGAATATGCGGAGAAGATTTTTATTGCCATATCCTTTCATCCTGACCATAACCACAAAAAAATATCAATGTGCCATTCCAACATTTTTTTTCACCCCACCCTAATATATATATATATATATATGCACTAAAATCACAAAATAACACGTGACCTTATTAATAAGTTTGCTTATATATATATATATATATATATATATATATATAACCTTGATTAACTTTGATTTTGCTTCCGCTTGAAGGGTTAATTTGACGAAGGTCAAGCTTGTTGCTCCACCTTAGACGTACAACTTAACGTGGAATCCGAACCACGACCCACCACGAGCGGTGAGAAATTACAAAGTCCTTGCCCAGACTCGATCTCACGACCTCCCGATCAGCAGCCCAACGTCTTAACGGACTTAACGACTAGGTTACCGAAGGTACCCATTTATGTAGCAACCAATTTTTATTGTGCGAAGGACGAACAGGTGGGTTAGCTACGCGCCGCCTGCCGTCACCAGAAGTCGAACACGGGGCCGAGGGATTCGTAGTCAGCGATGCTAACAACTACACCGCCATTGATTTTATGCAGGAAGGAGGGGCCAAGGGCGAGCGCCCGCAAAAATGTCCTCCCCCCCCCCCCCGATGTAAGGAGGAGAAAGCCGAAATCAAGGTCTCCGAGGCTCATAATGCCATTTTTCTTTATATAAATTTGATAAGATTGTGTAGTGTGTAAAAGGCATGTATGTGTAGTGAGGAATAGAGGGATAAGTGTGTGTGTTTGAGAGTATGCTGGATTGCTCACAGGATAGATGAGACACGGAAAAAGATCAGCTGAGGAGGACAGTGACAGGAGAAACGGGAGTTCCAGCACTCCCTGTCTCCTGCCTAACTTCCTTGGTACTTCTCTGGTCAATTGGTGTCGACAATCTCCTCCTTCGAGGATATATATATATCTATATATCTATATATATATATATATTACAGTCAAAGTGTGTAACCAGCCATTTCGACTAATGGCTGAAACTTTCAGTCATTTCGCGAAATGGCTGTTTCACTTGGTCATTTCGCGAAATGACTAAAATCTTCAACCATTACGCGAAATGGCTGAAATTCCACCTTGGTCATTTCGTACAAGATCATTTGCCCGGTTAGGTCAACTGTATGCCCTTGACAATTGGTTAGGTTAAGTTGTGTTGTTTTCGTTAGTTTTAACGAAAATAACACTACTTAACCTAACCAATTGTCGAGGGTATACAGTTGACCTAACCGGGCAAATGATCTTGTGAGTTGTGTTATTTTCGTTAGTTTTAACGAAAATAACACGACTTAACCTAACCAATTGTCAAGGGCATATAGTTGACCTAACCGGGCCTTCAATGGCGGACATCGGAATAACATTGAAGGCCCGGTTAGTATTTGAAAACCTCTATAGTGAAAATTCAAATGTGTTCAGATGTATATTTGAAGAGTGTTTCTTACTTATTTGAACAGACCTGTGGATGTATGTTTTAGCAGATTTAGTTAGTTAAGTAAAGGTTTCCAATTTTATTGTGATGTTTGTTATTTCTATGAATTCATGACAAAAGTCATTTTAGCCATTTCACGAAATGACCAAGGTGGAATTTCAGCCATTTCGCGAATTGGCTGAAGATTTTAGTCATTTCGCGAAATGATCAAGGGAAACAGCCATGTCACGAAATGACTAAAGTTTCAGCCATTTTGCGAAATGACTAAAAGTTTCAGCCATTTCGCGAAATGACTAAAAGTTTCAGCCATTTCGCGAAATGACTAAAAGTTTCAGCCATTTTGCGAAATGACTAAAAGTTTCAGCCATTTCGCGAAATGACTAAAAGTTTCAGCCATTTCGCGAAATGACTAAAAGTTTCAGCCATTTCGCGAAATGACTAAAGTTTCAGCCATTTCGCGAAATGACTAAAAGTTTCAGCCATTTCGCGAAATGACTTTGATTGTAACATATATATAAACCAGTTCTCCTTCTCACAAGGATGAACACGAAGCTCGAAATCTGAAATGAAAACAAAGATGCAAAGAGATCACCTCACGTACCACTAGAGATATACCCCAAAACTTAGGGACCCACTGTTACGTTTCATGAAAAGATTGAGGGTATATCTGTAGTGGCATGCGAGGTGAGACCAGCGTCTCTGTTTACGCACCTCACAAACCCCTTCTCTCTCTCTCTCGTGCCACATTGGCGCATATACTACAATATTTCCACTCAGTTTGTCGTAGAGGAACTATTAAATACACAACAAATGAGCAGATCAACAGTCACTCCACGCTTCCCGCGGGACAGCTATAATGCGCCTGACCTCTGACCTTTCTACTATTATCTGACCGGAGCAGAGAAAATCTTGTTGCTTTCAGTGACTCAAAAACTCAATTCCTTCATCCGTCTACGCGACACAATCTTCCACACGACTATCTATTTACTTTCAACAATACACAACTGAGTCCTTCCTCTTCTCTTAACATTCTCGGCATTTCCTTTTCTCGTGATCTTTCCTGGAAATATCACATATACTCTTTTTCCACCTCTTTTAAGAGGTTAGTTGTGCCATACCGGATGCAGTCATCTTGAAGGGTTAGTTTTAACTAACACTTTTATTTTGTTTTGTATCTTATCTTGTCTTGTATTGTCAAAACCTATACAATCCTGTACAAACTTGTAACTATCCTCTTTCGAATGATGCGTATGATTTTATAAAAGGACTTATACTTTAAGAGTTACAGGGGTTTCTTTGGGGTCCCATTTCTCTGGATCACCCTTTACTTTGAGGAAATATCACATATACTCTTTTTCCACCTCTTTTAAGAGGTTAGTTGTGCCATACGGCTCCGCAGTTTCTTCACTCCGACTCAGTTACTGTCTCTGTACAGGTGTCTTGTCCGCCCCTGTATGGAGTACGTTTCTCACGTGTGGGGTGACTTAACTCACACAGCTCTACTTGACCGGGTGGAATCAAAGGCTTTTCGTTTCATCACTTTTCCGCCTCTTACTGACTGTCTTCAATTCCTCTCTCTTCATCGCAATGTTGCCTCACTCTCTCTTTATTGATAACGATATGATAAGCTTTATTGGTAAGATATAAATCCCATAACACCACTATTATAACGGACACTACTCTGCTGAACTCTGTAACTACATGCCTCCTCCTTTAAGGAATGCAGGCAGTACCAGACTTTCGACACATTCTCATTCCTTCTCTGTCCAACTCTCTAACGCAAGAGTTGATCGGTATTTTCAGTCTTTCATCTACTCGACTGGTCAACGTTGGGACAATCTTTCTCAATCCATCTTTCCCCATATCAATGACCTCCAATCTTTCAAACGCAGTGTCCAAGCATCTCGAAAACCTTCGACCTTGATTTTGGCTCTCTTCTTCCTCTATGAAGAGGAGGAGGCGTTTTTGCGGGCAAATTCTCCCTTGGCCCCTTCTTCACAAGAAAAAAATCAAAATCCGACTGCGATATAACTCACTTTTCACCACGCGTGCGCTAACTACAAACTTATACCGATATATACATTATACGTCCATAATATATATACTACCAGTCAAAAGTTTAAGTACACCCTGAAATATTCTTAAATTTCAATTTTTTTATTTATTAACTAAGATATCATGACACAAATTCATAAGTACAAACATGGGAACTTAAATAACAACAAATCAGGACAATTTACCAAAAGCAAAGTCTAAATTTTAGATTCATCAAAATAGCCTCCTCCAGTAGCAATTACAGCAGAACAAAGTCGAGGCATGCGTTCAACAAGAGAAAGAAGATAGTCTGGTGAAAGCTGCTGCCAGCACTCTTGTAAGAGTTCCCAGAGCTTCTGAGCACTGGATGGCTGCTTGGCTTTCACTCGTCGATCGAATTCATCCCACGCTAGCTCGATGGGATTCAGATCCGGGAACTGTGCTGGCCATTCCATAACTGTGATCTGAGGTTGCCGTTCTTTCTGTTTCAGGTAATTTTGACACAGCTTGGAAGTGTGTTTAGGATCGTTGTCTTGCTGTATCATGAACTGTTGGCCAACTAGTCGCAGTTCAGATAGGATGGCATGGCGCTGTAGAATGCTGTGATAGCCACGTTGGTTCAGTATTCCAGTGACTTTTTAGAGATCTCCAACTTGCTCCCCTGCAAAACATCCCCAGACCATCACACTTTCTCCACCGTGCTTCACTGTTGGCACAACACTGCTGTCATTCTTTCACCCGCTCTGCGCCGCACAAATACTTTACGTTTGGATCCAAAAACTTCGAACTTTGATTCGTCAGTCCAAAGGACAAATTTCCACTGCTCAACAGTCCATTTTTGGTGTTTTTTAGCCTAGGCTAGCCTTTTCTTTTTGTTCTGGAGTCTCAGCATTGGTTTCTCTGCTGCGCTTCGTCCTTTTAATCCTGCCTCTCTTAGTCTTCTCTGAACAGTTGATGTTGAAACTGTTGTATTTCTGGAGTTGTTCAGCTGGGCTTTGATTTCAGGTGCTGTGAGGCGTCTGTTGCGCAGACTGGTGACTCGGATATACTTGTCCTCTGAGTCTGTTGTGGTTCTTGGTCGCCCTGACCCTTTTCTGTCCTTATTTTGACCAGTTTCTTCATACCGTTTAATGGCACAAGCAACCGCAATCACAGATACTTTTAATTTTTTTGCAATTTGCCTCACTGATTGGTCCTCATTTCTCAAAGTTACAATCGACTGTCTTTTTTCTGTTGTTAACTGAGCTTTGGCACCCATTTTTGCTTTTTGAAACACAGAAATATACCTTAAACTACGCAGTTAGCTCCTCTGCAAGGGTTTTATACGTAAAGACCCGCAGCGCATGTTAATAACTGAACACATGTATTAACATACTCCTGAAGAAACACTCTACTCCAGTAAAGACTTTTAAACTGTTTTTGTACCTTTGTGCAGAGCTAATGGCATTAATTTTAAGTTGCATGCTAGACGTAAATTAACACATTTTGAAGGCTATTTTGAAGAAGCTTCTGTGTTACAACACATTGCATAGGGCAGATGCACTGAAGCATACAATATGAAAGCCAGGTAAGCAAATTCATCTCTAGTACCTGTTAAGTTTACATTTGAAGTTTATGTCATGAGCTAAGCAGCAAAACATTGGAAATTAGTAGGTGTACTTAAACTTTTGACTGTGTGTGTGTGTATATATATATATATATATATATATTATATATATATATTTTTTTTTATTTATTCAATTTCCTTTCTTGGGATTTTGACTTCTTTTAGTTTTAAGCAAAAAAGAAAAAAAAGATGGTCTCAAATTCAATTTGAGATAAGCAAAAGAAAAAGATGTTTGAGGATGTTGTCTCGTCTCGTCTCGTCTCTCTCTCTCTCTCTCTCTCTCTCTCTCTCTCTCTCTCTCTCTCTCTCTCTCTTATATTATTCGGCTGTTATCTCCATTATTGGGAAGATTCGGAGCTTTATTGGGGCATAACTGGTTAAAGAAAGTGTCTCTGGGCTCTGGGCTTTTATATATATATATATATATATATATATATATATATATATATATATACAGGGTGTTCCGTAAGTCCGATCTCATAGGGAAATTTATTTTAAATTAAATTTACAAAAGTAATACATTAGAACTTAAGGCCTCCGGTACCTTTTCCTCACGAGTGTAACTCACTTCCACATTAGACATTGCGTGTTATTCTACCTGCAACTAAAAAAAAGGTTCCAAAACAAGACATCAATTTGAACATTTGTTTTAGTTCGAATGTATTACTTTGGCAAATTTAATTTAAAATAAATTTTCCTACGAGACCGTACTTATGGGACACCCTGTATATATAGCCCTCGCGGAGCCAGTGAGAAAACCAACTAAATAAAAACAAAAATCACTGGAGACAATCCAACATTCATATTTCTGTTTATCCGAAAATTCTGGTTAAAATTTTTTAAAGATATATTGTTGAGGTCGAGTGTTGCACTATACATTCCAACAGGGTGATGGGTAACTTAATAAAACGGCGAGTCTTGTTTAGAGAGAGTTACCCCCTTCGTCGCGGGTCGAATGACTTTGATATTACCCGTTTCACTCACTTCTTCGATGATGTAATGAATCGTCTGTGGTCCTTATCAAAGAGTATTTTTCAAGGAAATTGCTTTTCATTATTTGTGATGAAGGAGTGGTGCAACCTTCATTTACAATCATGATTCTCTGATGAACCGCCTCCAGCGTAATTAATTACACCGAGTAGCTTCAGGGGTCTATATGGGGGAGATGCGCGGGTTTGTTAAAGGGCCGTTCACAATTATCAACATTTTCACAAGTGTACAAAGAGTACACTTTTTCAAAACCGCCCTCCCACCCAAAAGGGTACAAAGAAATTTTTTTTTTTTTTTTTTACAATGTATTGTATTGAAAAACTAGAGATATACAAATTAATATTAACACTCAAATTTAAAAAAAAAAAATTGAAATTTAGCATTATTAAAATAAAGGAAACGTACTGCCAATACACAATCCAAAACTGTCACACAATGATATTAATATAGAGTCCACCAACAGTTCAGTTTGGATCGATATTTTTCGCATTTCTAAAAGCGTACAACGGCCCTTACCCCCCCCTCCCCTACCAGCGTACGGTTTGTACGCTCGTGAAAATGTTGTTAATTGTGAACGGCCCCTAAAGCCAATATTGGCATATTGCTGGGCGATAAGGGAGTAGGACCTCATACGCTTCGCTTCAAGGTACATATTTTTCGAAAACAGTATCGCTTTTATGAAAATTATACCGAATAGGAAAACAAGAAAGTTATTTCTGTAAAATAAGAGCTGTGAAGCAGTTCTAAAAATTTTTGTTGTTGGTTACTTCCCTCAAATGATTACAAGAGTAGCGCAGCGAGAGAAGGGGATAAGCGACAAAATCGGAAAAATGCGTTTTCTGTTTGAAAAGACACCTTATTCTTCCCTCTATCACTTCCAATTTGGCAGTGTTTCCAGTCACAAAATGGGATATCTGCCAATTGGAGGTGATAGAAAGAAGAATAAAGTCTTTTCAAACAGAAAATGCACTTTGCTAAATTTGTCCCTTATCCCCTTCTCCCGCTGCACTACTCAATATCGCCTCACTATTTACTAACAACACCAACATTATTATTTTCCCTGATGTATCTAAGCAAGGTTCCATCAATAACGCATTACGCATCTTTTGTATTAATGTTAAAACTCCGTTGCATATCCACTTCTTACAAATTAAAAAAAACAACAAAATTATCCCTAAAAATATTGAAAAGGAAATCATAGTTTAAAAAACTAAGTAAAAACTCCATTTTAAACGCCTTCAAATTATCTCATACAAAATTTCCCTCCCTCAGTCCGACCTCACTTCCCCTCTTTTTTTTTTTTTTTTTTTTAAAGGGGAATTTTTAATGTGAAAATTTACTTAAAAATTCCAACAAATATGTACAGAGTTTAATAACGCATATTTCAGACCATTATTTTATAAAATGAAAATTTATTTTTTAACAATTAATTAATTTAAATAGTTTGCCCGAATTTAATAAGAGAAAATTTTAATTTTCAATTTTTTAATTTTCCAATAAAAATATTAATTATTTCTGGAGCAAATTTCAAAAATAGTGAAATTAATAGGGATTTTTTTTCATTATATATCTAATTATTAATTATTTGCTACTTTACTTCATCAATATATATATATATATATATATATATATATATATATTATCGTTGGTTGGAGTAGTTCATTGGTTTTATTGATCACCTGCAAAAGGGGTTCGAATCTCTTTATATCAAACTGTTATTGTATTGTCGAGTTAAGAAAACTATGTTAAATACGATAAAATTAAAGACAGGCGGTTCATAATGTCGATTCTCGGACGTTCAACAGTTTGCTTTAACCTTCCATTACTCTCTCTCTCTCTCTCTCTCTCTCTCTCCTCTCTCTCTCTCTCTCTCTCTCTCTCTCTTCTCCTTATCCTTATCCGCGTAAGAACTTGAAAACCTCGATGAGTTGACCGCGCAGCCTCCGAGTTTCCAGCAAAAACAAATTCAGGGCGCGTAAGCGTCGATTGTAGCCCATATGCCTAACGGAAGGGATTAATTTTGGGCTCGCCTGCACTCGTCCAGGCTCTCATAAAATTAATCCCTTCCGTTAGGCATATGGGCACAATCGACGCTTACGCGCCCTGAATTTGTTTTCGGAAAACTCGGAGGCTGCGCGGTCAACTCATCGAGGTTTTCAAGTTCTTACGCGGGTTCAACGATGTCGATTTTAGAAGCATGTTTAATTTAAATGATAACCCAACTCGCAACAATGGTTGGATTTGAAACGGTTTAGACTAGTGTGTGTGGGAATTACTTTACGTATAAGATCTGTGACACGTGGAACAGGCTACCTTCAGAAGTTGTGAACAGTTCTTCTGTGGATCATTTCAAGAAAAGTTAGACCGAATATTGCACACTATTTGAGGGTGTATGAGTTTTTCCTTGGCACCCGTTGCCATTGGTACCTCCTCGGTATGAGCCGCAAGGTCTTTTGAGGTACTACTTTTCCTTGTAACTCTCTCTCTCTCTCTCTCTCAAAGGGTAAAAAGTCTGTGAAAAATTGCCACTTTTTCCAATTTGGATTTAATAACAAATATTAATAAAGAATTCAGTGTTATTTTGGCGCGGAGGGAAGATTTTTTCTCTTTCCTCTTCAAATCGAAAACAACAAAATGGCTCTGGAGTAAAATAATTAAAGGGTTTGACGGATGCTAAAATCAAATCGGAAGAAGAATTTGAAAGGCTTTGATTGAAGACCAGATCACGAGGTTTGAGTCAGGACGCTTATTACGGACCTTTTTCAAGTTTTAATTACGGCTATATTTAGATTTAGAGACGAAGGACCACGTCGAAGAAATATTATTTGTTTGTCTGTCTATGTGTCTGTCTGTCTGTCTGATTAGAGAGCGCCGTTCCGGTATATACAATAAATAAAGAGGCCAAAGAAAGGGGATTCCATTCGGATAGCTAATCCGAGGGAATGAAGGTGACCCAAAGTTTTGGGGTATATATAAAAATCCAACTGGGGCAGTAGCCGTTCCTCATCGAATTTTAAAGATAATTTTAATCAGTCACCCCATTAAAATACTTTAAGTGATGGCGAACCACTGACCCACGAGGAAATTTTTAGTGACCCACGAGCTCTTAGTTAAATAAAATATGATTTTAATTTTTAATATTTTTTGCCTTACAGTATTAAAATTATTTTATTCTCCCACCGACATAAGCGGCTGATACACATTGAAACGTTTTTAAACGTATAGTATACGTTTAAAAACGTGTATGTATGTATGTATGACAACTTACAATTCATCCAATTCCCCCATACTATTCAATTTGAAGATCTTCACTTATCAGCTTTTCATTGGCTTGACATCGGTAATTTAGAAATGGAATTAGTTGACTTCCAAGAAAGTGCAGAATGGAAGACTAAATTTATTGATCTTAATCTGAAGTTACGAGAAAAGGAATTGGAGTCGTCAATTTTGGGTGTAACCAGAGAACAACAATCAATAGAAAGAGTAGAGAATCTTATTCTTGCAGAATGGAACGCTTTACCAAATTCTTTCGCATCAATGAAAAAGCTAACATTAGCTCTGCTAACAATGTTTGGTTCATCTTATTCGTGTGAACAGTCGTTTTCCTCCATGAATTTCGTCAAATCCACCACTAGGAATCGCCTTGGCACAGATATGAGTGCCGCGTGTGTGAGACTAAATACAACTAAATATAAACCTGGGATCAAAACATTAGCAGCTAAAATCCAACAACAAATTTCTCACTAAAGATAGTAAGTAAATAAATTATCGTGACCAAATTTGTTTTTTTCTTTTAATCAAAAGTAATAAAAATGACCCGCCAGCAAAAAAGGTTCGCCACCATTGTATTAACTCATTTTAATTTTTCTTTCAGACCCATTTGAAATGTGATAGCAGCAACTATATAATTGAACAACGCATATTGGCTTGTATCCGGGTCCATGAGCGACCACGTAATGGCAACATCATTGAAAATATTCGTGGATATTTCCAGGACCGATTCAGTCGTGCACCTCCTCCAAAAAGAACTCTGTTGAGATGGGAAAATAAACTAGGGATGTACCGATATATCGGTATCGGTATCGGCCGATATTTCAAAAGTACGATTTTTCCAAAATTATGAATGAAAGACTATTTAGAGGATGAAATTTCCAATATTTTATTGTTTTATCACTTCACATAACTCGTTATTTCTTCACAAGGCTATGTTTGGCTTAATGCTGCGGGTTAATCATAGCCTAGGTCCTAAGAAATGTAGCACATAAGTTTTACCCAAATTTTTTTTTCAAACAGCCAGTCAAACGAATGTAAATCCTTTGAGAAATAGGTATAAAGCCTAGAAAACCAAAAAACTATCTTGTAGTCATAGCTCACAATATTAACCCAGCTAGCTGGTTAAAAACACATTTACTAAGCCCAACATAGGCCAGCAGTCCAATTATATAACAAACATAACTATGACATCTAATGCAGTGTTGCCATCTTTAATGAAAATGATTATTGCTTTGTTGCCAAATTTTCAACACAGAAAATACATTATGAATACAAAAATATGACAAACTAATAAACCCTAGCTGGATATCGGTATCGGTTATCGGCCGATACTGTTTTTAATTATCGGTTATCGGCTAAAAAGCGATATCGGTACATCCCTAAAAGAAACTGTTCCCAACAGGAACTGTAAAAGATAAACCAAGAACTGGCGGGTCATTTAAGTGATAAATGGGTTTAAAATAAAAATGAAAATCAGTTAGTATTTTACTGGGGGCGACAAGACATCGTGGAAACCCTGTACATAAAGATAAAACCGGATAATTTTAGACGATTGCTTTTTACATCAACGTTTACTCGTGTCACTTCAAGAGGACTTTAATTTCTTTGATAAAATAAGGCAACACTCAAAAGCAGAGTTTGGGGTTCTCAAGCAATGGATTAACTCCAGATTTTGAAAAAGAGAAAAGTCGAAGGACGAGTTAGAGGTTCTGAATTTGACCAACTTGTGAGTGAGTGGCTCCTTAAACCGCAATTAGGGAGCTCTTATTTAGGGTTTGGGAATCATTTTTGATGCCTTCACCGACGACGGGATACTGAGTACTGACCAATTCCAATGGATAAACCTATACGCACCATGTCGAAATTACCCTACGTGAAAACACTTATCAAGTAACACGTTTGAAAGTTGCTGTCAACTGGCGATTTTTCCTCCATATTAACAGCCAAGAGGTTCGCATGACAGAGGGGACCTACAGCTTATGTGGAATTCGAAACATGGGTCGCTACATCATCTCAACGCGGATGTGGGTCACTCATCCAATTACCGAACAGACCCAACGTCGCTCAACTTCACTGATTAAACGGGAAATGGTATTGTAACGTGGTCCCGATGAAGACATGAGTGAGTATGAAACAAATGCGTGTAATTTTAAACAGGTGTTTACACACATGAATAATGCTCGAACATCGCGCGAAATCCATTTTTACAAAAAGCTAAAAAGTTTGGATGAAAAGTACTGGAAAACTTCTTTTTCTATAAATGCAAACAATGCGAAGCGGAATAGTCCCTCTACGTTCGTTGTATCGAATACCTTTACAGTTTAATTAATTGTTAAAGATAAATTATAATAAATAATATTAATATAATTTATAATAAATTATAATATACTGATTTTGGAACGGGATGTTTATAGATAGATTTTGGTAAATTATAATAAATTATAATATTAATATAATTTATAATAATAAATTACAATAATAATATAATTTATAATAATAAATTAGAATATTAATATAATTTATAATAATAAATTATAATAATATAATTTATAATAATAAATTTAATAATATAATTTATAATACATTATAATATACTGATTTTAGAACGGGAAGTTTATGAATAGACTTTGGTAAATTATGATAAATTATAGTATAAAGATAATTTATAATAAATTATAACAAATTATAACAAATTATAATATAGTGATTTTGGAACGGGAAGTTTATGAATACCTTTTGGGATCTTTTCCGTTTGACTGCCGCCATTGAAACATAAGAGGTGAGTGCCCCCAGCCTTCTTTACTTAGCCTTATAAGGCTAACTAACGAAAATATCACGACCTAACCTAACCAATCGTTAGGTCAACTGTACGACCTTGACGATTGGTTAGGTTAGGTCGTGATATTTTTGTTAGTTAGCCTTATAAAGCTAACTAAAGAAGGCTGGAGGCCCTGATCTTCAGGTGATCCCCTTATTTTTCTGAGTACACGATTAAAACTTAAAAATTAAGCATGGATCTTGAAAGTAATTAAAATTGTTTATAAGAAACAAAATTTGAAGGGGAAATTAAGAAAAGCTTTTCTATAAAGTAACTTATTTTCTATCATCAAGACATTTCAGTTAAAATACAAAATACAAAAAGTTTAATTATGTTTCAATGGCGGCAGTCAAACGGAAAAATTCAGACTTAAAAACTTAATTTTTGGTTCAATTTGTACAATTTGACATTCACTCAAAAATCAAAATCTTATCTTTCATAAAAGTTTAGATGATGTAGTGACCCGTAGAGTTTCGGAACCCAAGTAAAGATAAAGGTTCCCTTCGTTACATGACCTTTGCCGCTACGAAAGAAGTTAAACAAACCAAAACGTTATTATTATTATTATTATTATTATAAGTGATACGTCGTCAAAGAGAGAGAGAGAGAGAGAGAGAGAGAGAGAGAGAGAGAGAGAGAGAGAGAGAGAGAGAGAGAGAGAGAGAGAGAGAGAATTTCAATTTCCTCAGATCGACCATATTAACGTAAATAATGATGTTTGTTTTATGCAAAGATGAATCTTTACTTTCCACTTCTTCGATTTGATTTCTGTCTATTGTCGAGTCGTTTGTTTGTCTGTCAATTGATTGTCTGTCTATCGTTTGGGTCCTCGCTCGTTGATTAATTTCTATCGAGTAAAATGCAATTTCAAATTTAATTTCACTTCAAGGAAAAGTTCAAACTGAAAGTTTACTTATGAAAATCACCTTTGAATTTGTATTAATTTTTCATATAAATACAGGGTGTCTCATAAGTCCGGTCTCATAGGAAAATTTAGTTTAAATTAAATTTACAAAATTAATACATTAGAATTACGTAAAACAAATTTTCAAATTCCTTGTTTTGGGACCTTTTTTGGGGGGGTTGTCGGTAGAATAACACGCAATGGTTAATATGGAAGCGAGTTATACTCCTGAGGAACAGGGTCGTCCAAAAGGTAACGCGTTTAAATTAAAATATTCTTAACTTCTTGAATTAGAGACTTAAAACAACTAGTTAAGATTTATTGTGCTTTGAAATTTCCTCTTTAGAGTGGTTTATAGCAAACACTGCCCCCATCAATGTGGTGATCTGACCACGTACCTGATGAATATGTGAGATGACCTCGGTGTGCGTGGCGTCCTCGAGGCTTTTTCCGTTCACCTCCAGGATCTCGTCTCCAACCTCCAGGTCCGCCTTATCCGCCGGAGACCCTGCAATGGAGACACCATTAGTACAAATACCACATACCCAGTCTCATTGAACGCATTAATAAAGCATATAAAACGGGGGTATAAATATGACCTTTACCCTATAATACGACAACAAGAAAAAATTTCTAAAAATTTACACGTCAAATTTTTACACATCTCCATTCGTTAAACTGGCTAGGTTAGGTTAGGTTAAAATGAACGTATAAAATAGCTCTGTTGACCGATGCATGCGGCGACAAATTTTAGTCTAACCATAATATAAAATTCCGTTATATACAGGGTGATAAAAAAACAAGGTGTTCCCAGCAATAACTTTTACAAAAAATATTTTTAGAAATACCTTTTTCAGTCACCCTGTATATTACGATAAGAATTCTTGATGAAAAAGTAGTTTTGAAAAGAATTTTTCGAGTTGAAGAAGATGAGGAAGAAAATTTAATTATCTTTATCAATTACGAGGATTTAAATCCGAGAAAGAAAAAGAGACGCATCAGAAATTTTTTCCAAAGAATTCGTCACCGTCTTCCTATACAATAAACTATTCCAATTAAGTTCACCCTCGAAGCGCTTCCTTGAGCGACATAAGTATAAAAAAAAAAAAAAAAAGCTAGAAAAAGTGGTCAAAATTTTTACTAATTTGAAAGTGCCATAACTTTTGAAGATATTTCGACGAAATATCTTCAAAACTTCAAAAGTTATGGCACTTTAAATGGCACTTTAACCTAGGAGGGTCTCGTTTTTTGTTTGTTTGTTTGATGTTGGATGGTTGTTCACGGGGAATGTTTTGTTCGTGCCTTGGGGGGTCGCGTTAAGCCGAATCCTCTTCGTGGATATAAAAAATTAAAGTGATAACATCAAAAGGACAATCGCACGTTATAAATTTAATCATTTTGAAAGAAGTGATATACCCATATCATCGACAAGTCCCTTTGAGAGAGAAGTCTCTTGCTTTTATTGAGGTTTTCTCTTGTACGCTGTTGGATTGTGGTTACTCGCACTTCAATGCATTTTTTTAATTAACTTAACAAGCTAGGCTTAAGGTAACTTAACTTAATCTAATATAAACTAACCTACTTAACCTCTGTTTAGAGGGCAGGTGTGGTGCCCAGAACATGCCTTGTCATGAGTAAAGTTCCAATTTGAACAGATTAAACATTCATCTTCACAATCTTCTTCCATATATCTCTGACTCTTGGTCATCCTCCTTTCGGGATTTCGGTGAAACCTTTGCCGCAATGCTGCTTCACTCTCTTTACTATCGCTATTATAACGGACACTGCTCGGTGCTACTGTAGTATGCGGTCTACCTACGATTCGGCGGTCTACCTTTTAATTATAGCTTCTTATCTTCTTATTATTTTATTATTAGGTTAATTGTACGCCCTTGACGATTGGTTAGGTTAAGTCGTGATATTTTCGTTAAAACTAACGAAAATATCACGACTTAACCTAACCAATCATCAAGGGCGTACTGTATGTAGTATGCGGTCTACCGTTAAGTATGCGGTAGTAGTATGTTTAACTTCTTTAATAATTCCTTAATTGTGTAAATTAAATTATAATTCCTTTCAATTCATTTTCAATTTCTTTTAAATATTTTGAACGGTAGACCGCATACTACAGTAGAAACTTAACGGTAGACCGCATACTACAGTAGAAACTTAACGGTAGACCGCATACTACAGTAGAAACTTAACGGTAGACCGCATACTACAGTAGAAACTTAACGGTAGACCGCATACTACAGTAGAAACTTAACGGTAGACCGCATACTACAGTAGAAACTTAACGGTAGACCGCATACTACAGTAGAAACTTAACGGTAGACCGCATACTACAGTAGCACCGACTGCTCTTCTGAATTTACTAACTGCGTGCCTCCTCCTTTAAGGAGAGCGTGTACTACCAGACTTTCGACACGATCTCATTCCTTTTCCGTTTAACTCTCTAACGGAAGGGTTAATAGATATTTTGAATCTTTCATCCGGTCAACTCTGGAACACTCTTCCTCAATCCATCTTTCCCCCTGTCTATGACCTTCAATCTTTCAAACAGTGTCCAGGCATCTCGAACACCTTCGAACTTGATTTTAGCTTTCTTCCTCCTCTATGGGAGGGGCGTTTTTGGGAGCATTCGCCCTTGGCCTCTCCTTCCTGTATTAAAAAAAAAATCAGACATTATCAAACATGTTTCATTCCAACTGTCAATCGTCTTCAATTATTCCACCTTTCGAAAGGAAAAGGCATTAAAGTGTGAAACTAGGACCTAGTGGCACACGACCCCGCGTTGTTTGGGTTCAGTGTCAGCGCTCCTGTACTGATCACACTATCCAGAAACCCCCATCCCCACCCACCCCAATTTACGCTGTTCGACCATCTTCCAATTCCCTCCCCTTTATAAAACATAAAAATGCCTTTTAAGTGCAATAACCTTACTTAATTAAATAAGGTAGAAACAATGCCACAAGGATTCAAATCCCACTTATAGCTCTTAATTCCCACTTCTTATTTTAATTCAGTGTGATTATTGTACTTAATATAAATTTATATTTCCCCTCTTTTTTTTGTCGTGGATTAAAAATCTAAAAAATTTTTTTTTTTTTTATCTTAATTGGAATGTAAACAAAAAATAAGTATTTTAATTTTTTATATTTTTTTTTCCTCTTTCTTGCCTTTATCAGGCGAGAAAAAACTAAAAAAATCCTTAATTCGACTAAAAATAGGTATAACTAATTAAAAATAATTAATTATATACTATTTAAAAAAGAATCTATTTTAAGAAAAAAGACAATAAATTCGACTTTATAATGAGAGTCAATTAAGACGATTGTCCAGACATAAATACAAAGAAATTTCCTCATTGTACTTCAAAGATCATAAAATTTTATAATTTCAAATTATCTGATTTTGGTTTAGTTTTAATTTTAGATTAAATGTATATTTAAAGCGAATAACTAAGTATTGGCAATAGTAAATAATATATATATATATATATACACAGGGTGTTTCATAACCGGTCTGCCATACTTTGGAGGGTGATACTGAGTAAAAAAGTTAATACAACATAGGTGCTATTTCCAACTGTTGCAGAGCTACGGGCCCCCCCACCACATTTTGGTCGTCATGTTACGGATTACTCGAATCAGCGGTAAGGGAATCGTTGGATTGGTCGTGCTGGCCCAATATCGTGGCCCCCGAGATCTCCGGACCTAACCCCGTTAGATTTCTTTTTGTGGGGTCTTATGAAAGCGATGGTCTACAAGACCAAAGTAAAAACGAGAGAGGAACGCTCGCGTCGGATTATGGATGCCGCTGCTTACATACGAGAACATTCCGAAATGATTCAATGGTCAGTGGACTCTTGTTTTGAACGAGCAAGGCTGTGCATTGAAAACCGAGGCGGCCATTTTGAATATTTATAAGGTATATCTCATAAAATGTAGCGATAAATACAGCAAATTAATACTCCCATTTATTTTTTTCCGTGCACCTTAAAACGTCCGTAGCTCCGCAACGGTTGGAAATAGCACCGATGTTATATTAACTTTTTTACTCGATATTACCCCTCCAAATCACCCATCAAAGTATGGGCAGACCGGTTGTGAAATATCCCGTATACAGTGGCGCTCATAAATATTCGTACGGATAAATATTTGTCATATTCGTCCTTATTTTCTGTACCATACATAAGATAGTTATGAAAAGTTTAATGTTCCTTTGGAAAAATATAACAAATAAAATAATTATTTTAACTCCAAAATATAATTTAAAATATTAAAGAATTTGAGGAAAAAAGTGAAATGCAAAAGTCTTCGTACTTAGTCTTAAAGAATTTCAAATATTTATTAGTATAATTTTCTTTTTTAATCTTCATGGAAGACGGATCACTGTACAAGGCATTAGTAAGCAATGGGTCGTCGTGGTAAAGAGCTGTCTACAGATCTTCAGAGATCCGTTATCGCTACGCACGATTATGGAAAGAGTTATAGGAAGAGAGAAGAAAAACCTCAAATTTCATTTACGACGGTCGCTGCAGCTATAGAGAAAAAAGCTTTGGAGCAATCAAAACTCTACCAAGATGTGGACAACCTTGGAAGATTTCAGAACTTACAGCTAGACGGATTGAAAGAATGGTTGCCGCGAATCCACGAGTGACTGCGGGTGATATTTGCCAAACATTATGACTTTCTAAGATCGATGTCCATCCATGTACCGTACGTCGTACATTGAGAAAGAATCGTTTGCATGGAGGAGTTGCGCGAAAAAAAACCTCCGCTACGAAAAGCGTACAAAGAAGCTCGTTTAAAGGACGCCAAAGATCATCAAAATAATAAATTTGTATTTTGGAAGGAAGTTCTCTGGTCAGACGAGACAAAAAAAAAAAAAATTATTCAGGAACAACGAGCAACGGTATGTTTGGCGAAAATCAAATACTGCATTCGAGGAGAAAAAAAAACCCATCCTTCCTAAACATTGTGGTGGTAGTTTGCTTCTTTGGGGATGCTTTAGTGCTTCTGGTCCAGGAAAACTTGTTATCATCAATGGAATCTTGAATTCGATGAGATATGAGGAAAAGCCTTTAATTAAATTCGAATGACGACAACAACAAAACTTTTTGTTAAATACTTTAAAACAAGTTAAATTTTAATCTGAAAAACGATAAGTTAAAAAGTTCATCAATAAAGTGGGTGTTGTGCTCAGCATGCAAAAAACAAGCCAGAATTGAAGCGAGACCGTGTTTACTGTCAATCACAAAAGGAACATTATTATTGAACGCATTTGTTCAGTGTTTGCTCGCAAAACTGGCTGAAATTTGCGTGCGAAACATATGTCAGTTGTACGATGCGTAAGGAAATATTTTGTGTATCCATTATCTGTGTATGTATACTTTGACAACGCATATACAGCGTCTGCCTAAAAAAAAAGAGTTCACTCTAAAAACATCCATGGAATCAACATTTTTCAAACAATCAGTATGAAAATTATACTCATAAAAGATACATAAAACATTTACCCGTAAACCAAATTTCAGTTCGAAGCTATTAAAGATAACGATTTATTAAATATTTCTCTAATAATACTACAACTGATGCTCGATAAACTAATCAAGAATTCTTTATTTCCATTTTCACTTTTGTAAATTCAAATATACGATTTGTTTTTCGCAGGGTTATAAAATATAGTGAATATGCCATTTTCAGAGGAAGATAAGATTATAATTCAGCATTATAGACTAGAAAAGGGATATGGACGAACGAAACTACTCTCCGAATTCCCCAACAAAGGATGGACTCTTGGTGATTTGGAAAAGCTTCTAAAGAAAATTGACGAGACTGGGGATATCAAAAGAAGAGAGGGACAATATTGACGACGTCGAAGAACGTATATTTAATCAGGAGAACCAGCCAGGAACCCATATGACACCAGCTCGTGTGAGACGCATAATTAAACAAGATCTTCAACTAAAACCTTTCAAAAGAGTGCACGGGTAAAAGATTACTCAAACTGATGAGCAGAAACGAGTTCAAAGATCAAAACAAATCTTACGGCGAGTACCATGTGATAAACTTTCAAAGGCTTTTTTCACTGATGAAAAGATTCACTGTGGAGCCACCTCGGAACAGTCAAAATGACAATTTATTCGCACGTCCAATGTAAGAATGAAATACCTGATAGCAGACGTTTTGCAATCAGAATTCATTTCTCAGCTAATGTCATGGTGTCAGTTGGCATATCAAAGTTAGGAAAAACATCCATTCATTTTATTAAGTCTGGTGCAAAAGTCAATGCCGAGTACTATCGAAATATTCTGCTGCGAAACATGCTTCCCAAAATGCAAAATATGGCCAACGGTGGTTATTATCTTTTTCAACAAGACGGAGCAACGTCCCACACAGCAATATCAACCGTGGAATTCTTAAAAATAATGTCCCAGAATTACTTGAACCCCAAAATTGGCCCCCTAACAGTCCTCATTTGAACCCTGTT
>JAJOZX010005840.1:42500-302188 GCA_023014485.1 Bathynomus jamesi
TATATTGTTGTTGTTTTTTAAATTATAAAATATATGATGCTATAAAGAAAGAGTATATAGTTTTTTTTGGGACACCCTGTATATATATATATATATTGATGAATAGAAATCCAGAAACAGTTCTGGTAAACTGTAAGTTTGTCGCCATTTTTTTTACCTGAGCATCGTAGAATTCCCAATTCAGCCCAAATCTACTTGCGTTTAAAGGAGAGTTTTTTTTCCCCTCCAACGATAAATGGGATGAAGAGGCTATTTTTTTTTCAATTAATTGATGAAAGTCACTTAAAGGCCCGTTCAGAACCTGCCTGAAGAATACTTTGGAATGCGGGTGTTGTTGTTGTAGGTCAGGTAATATTCTTCTACACACACACACACACGTATATATCACTATATCAGTATACACGACTGTGTATATTGTACCCAAATTATTCTGTATATTGTAGTATACAGTACATGCAAAGCTGAGGCCGGGAATTCTTTACTGCTTTATTTATTTTTAACTTATATTCTTCGACTATTTACTTTTGGAATTAATACTGTAAAAAATGAACTTAAAATTAACCTCGTTAACTTCGTTGATGTTCCGTGTGTTGGTCTCACTTCGCACGAAGGTCAAACTGATGGCCCCGCCTCTAGGCCTGGTTATGTGAAAGAGCGAGTTGTTCTCTTGCGCTCTCCACCGCACATAGCCAGGTACACCCGGCTCATCTGGTACCGTCCTGAACCAGGCAACTAGTCTTCTTTTGAAGACTTCAACTTTGACCCCTGTAACGTATCTGAGGTCCTTTGGAAGCTGGTTAAAACGTCTTGGCCCCCTTGACAACCAAGCTATTTTCCTTCAGTGTTGAGGAGGTCCCTTGTCGGGCCTTTAATTTGGGAACACTTCACATTCTGCCTTTCCTGTTTTCCAGCGTTGTTTGGATGGCAATTAGGTTTAGTTTGAGGTTTGGTACCAGTTTTTCGATCATTTTCTATATATAGATTATGGTGTACCTCTCTCTTCTTTCCAGGAAGTACAGATTTAGTTTACGTTGTCTTTCCCAGTAGTTGAGTTCTTTGCAGCCATCAATCTTTGCTGTGAAATGTCTCTGAGTTTCTTCTAGTCTATTAGTTTCTTCCTTTTTATATGGGGACGTCAAGATTGAGCAGAATTCTAGTTTTGGTATAATCAGTGTTTTCAGCAGGGGAATCATTACTGTCCTGTCCTTTCTTTTGAACGTTCTTTGTACCTGTCCCGCGACTCTTTTTGCTTTGTTTATCGTTATCTGATTTTATGTTTCGAATTTCGCATCATCGGCCACTATTAGCCTCAAATCGATCGCTTTCGTGCTTCTCTGAATTCCCTGTCTATCTGGAGCATGATATGCAGTCTAAGTTCCTGATTTCTACCATATCTCATGAGCTGAAATTTCTCGGTGTTAAATGTCATGTTGTTGTCTTCTGACCTATATATATATATATTAAATTATATATATAATGTGGTTTTGCTGCATTTTTGCGCAATTATAAAGAGTAAACACAATAAATAAACTCTTTCACTGAAATAATCGCTATACAAATGGACCATGAGATAATATATGCATGGGCGAATATTTGAAACGATTTACAATCCCGTATTTTGTATTATTTGGAAATATTAATGTACATTTCTTTACGGCAGGTAAATTTTTATTCTTGGTCATATTTAAATGCCAAAACTACAAGAGTAATTTATCAGAAGGGAAAGATTCGAGGTAAGTTCCCCTTCTCTCAGGGAATTTTCCAGTGTGTGCTGTTGCCAAAAAGGGGAAATTGCTCTGGATGCGTAGTTTAAACGAAAAAGATTTAGAGAAACATCTCACGCTTGAAAAATCTTTCATTGATCGGAAACCCCGTAGGCAAAATAGATAAAACAGTCATTTAATATCGAACATATTTTCTACGGCCCACGAAGGGCTACCACATATTTCGGCATAGAGAAAATTAATTATGACATGGTCAAGATTTTGGGGGAACTCTCTTGTTTTCTGTAGAGGTACTACAGGTATGGGAGGAGTTCATCGTTTTAGCAGGTGACGATGAAGGTGCCCCAAAACGGGGTATATCATCTTTACTTTTCCGCTGAGTGGCGTGGTATGTGGCATGACCCTTTCGCAGCATATAGGTATTTAGTTGCAAAATGCCCTACTAAACTCCAACATTCAAGAGTGGGTGTGTATTGGAAAACGAAAATGTTTCTTCATGAATTTTACATCCGTCTTTCCGTCTCCTAAATCGCTAACCACCGCAGCACCGCGCCGACCTATGGGCTGCAAACGGGATCGCTGAAATGCTAACCAACATCTATAGCCATGTGCAGCCTTTCCACGTGAACTGATCAATACGGGATTTGTCTAAAAGTAGAACAGACTTCAAAAAATGACATACACCTACGCATCATTTCCTTTCCCAAAGTTAATCTTTGCTTCGTGACTGCGGCTGTAAGCGGAGGTTTTCACCGAGTCACAAGTCGATCATAGCCCAGTCAATGGACAACGACATGGACAAAACTAACGATGTCTACAAATCTCGTACATGAATGTAATGAAGTGTCCCTCTTTTGAGAGGCCAAGATTTCGATTTACTCGACTTTCAGTTTAACTACAATCTGATTGTCCAATTGCCAGACCACGGCTCAGTAGTGATATAACACGAAGACCAGCTGTACGAGGCATCTTTAACGATCAGCAAATTCTTTCGACGCACGATACGTTCTGTACGGACCTAATAAACACAAGCCTCGCACGGAGAATATTAGTCTGATTAATGTTTTTTTTTACGTTTTTAAAAGGAAACTTAAATATAGTATTTGTCTTACAATTAAACAGACGAGGATTTTTCTAATTTGTAAACCTCTTCGCAAATGACAGAAGGTACGTTTTATCAATACTCTAAAAACTAACCTAACCTAACCTAACTCACAATAACTTTTCGATTACACGTGACTTTGTAAGAATGAGGTTAGTCCACAATTTAGGGTACGGCGCAATAGGCGCTCACCACAAAGAGTGTGCCAAGACGTCACAAGAAAGATGTTCTCCTATACTCAGTTATAAGCAGGAATCAAATTGACGAGGATTGGTAGTAGTATGTGAAAGTGTGCACATACAATCGCGTGTATGGAAGTATATCGAGGAAATACACTCTACTGTGTACTAATAATGTGTAAGGGTTGTTTAACCCCTTTCGTAACTAAAAAGGTCATGTGACGGAGGGACCTACAGCTTTACGTGGGATCCGAACGATCTAAGGGTCGATACATCATCTAAACACGGAGGAAGGTTTTCCATCCAGCTACTGAACAGATCCAATGTTGCTTAAACTCGCTGATCTAAAGGGAAGCGGTGTTGCAACGTGGCCACGCTGTACCCCAAAATACAGTCTATGCAAAAAAAATTAACTCATCAAAAATTCATAATTGGTTGGAAAAACTTCGCTTTTCATGGTCGTGTGCCGAATACACTGTCCTTCGAATTGGTCAGTTACTCGTTTTTGTCGTTTAAATTATTTTTCAACCAATTACAAATTATTACTGAATTTTTAAACGTTCAATATTTTCCCCAAACATTTTACTTCATCGGCGAACTTTTTCACGCAACTGTACATATACAGGAATGTATGAAAATACAAAATAAGTTATGAAAGAGAGAAAAAGAAGTGAGAAAGTGTTGGTGAACTGCATTTTCTAATCTAGATTACACAAGCACTGCGCCTACCCCACCTTATGAATACTGCTGTCAAAAGGAAGAAACACATAAATCGACAGGATGTAGTTTTGAGAAAATGCCTTTCAAAGTTTGACGCTGAACAAATCAGCAATTAGCTTTTTTGCATTAATTTTACCAATGCACAATAATTGCACACTTTATCATTACGCATATATATACAGGGTGTCCCATAAGTCCGGTCTCATAGGAAAATTTACTTTAAATTAAATGTACAAAAGTAATACATTATGATTAAAACAAATGTTCAAATTGATGTCTTGGTTTGGGACCTTTTATTTGTTGCGGGTAGAATAACACGCAATGGTAATATGGAAGTTAGACTCGTGACCCCCAAAAAAGGGTCCCAAAACAAGACATCAATTTAAACATTCGTTTTAGTTCTAATGTATTAATTTTGTAAATTTAATTTAAAATAAATTTTCCTATGGCACCGGACTTATGGGACACCCTGTATATTGAGCGAATTTGGCGCTTACGTGTTTTTTCGATTGAAAGAGATGCGATTTGGTAGAAATGGACTTACGCTTTTCAATAATTTTAACTAAAGTTAATTATTTTGTATTTTTTAAACCGAAGCAAAATTAATTAGTTTAAAATTTGAGGTTTTTTTTCTCAATTTAAAAAAAAAAAATTTAAAAATTCAACTTTATAATTAAATTTAAAAAAAAAAGCGTCAATCAGGTCTCTATAATCTTTCGACCCCTAAAGAGGGTCCTGTGAAACAGAGACTCTATAACCGTTGAAAACTGTTTATAAGTTTCCACTATAGACCATTATCATAATAGAATTCGTGGCAAAAATGTTAATACTCGCTGGAAATAAGATATTTTATTTAATTTTCGCCTAAGTACAAAACTAGGCCTTAAACATGTGATAAATTTCACTTTATAACTGGGTTCTTGAGAGAGAAGAAAGCCAACACGTTTCGCCTAACAGAGAGGATGTTTCAAGAGAAAAAGCTGAAGGGTGATTATACTACTCGTTCGTGTAATAAATAATAACGATAGTCTATTAAGGGAGGACCGGAACGAGGCTTTTCCCGCATATTAATTATTTATTCTTTCCGTCTGACCTGAGCGTCCTTTAAAACAAGGACCATTAACGTTCTCCTAAATCCCTTTCATAGTTCCGAAAATTAGGAAATGGCCCTAAAATTCGGTCGTTTTAGGTAATAAAGTCGTTATTCGACCTATAACTAGAAAGAATGCCGTGGGAAAAACGGGAGAGCGCTTATCTTTTCTTCAGCACAAATTCTCTGAAATTTTTACTTGACACCAACGCGGAGCGAAATTAAATCATTTAAAACTCATCAGATACGCGTCAAAATCTTTTTCTTTTAAACGATTGTTCGCTCGCTGCATCTACCAGCAGTAACCTAACTTTCTTGTATATGCAGATTTATGCAAGAGAAAAGATACGAGCTTCAAGACGGCCAATGAACGCTTCTCTTAGGGACGAAAACTATTCCTATTCAAACGGAGATTCAGACGAAGTAATTTCGTAAATTTATTTCGTTTGTAAAGATAGCGAATTCGTAATAGTAGTCCATTTATCTCTGCAAAAAATGCGCATGCGCAAAGACTTAAACAAGAACACACACCACTTTATTTAATAGGGAAGCAATTCTGCAACTTTGAAAGGCAACTTAAGTTCTACGACCAGAGTTTTGTGCTACAATTTGTTTGTTTATTTTTCTTGCAAAGAATTGTCTTTTTATCTTTACTGTTGCACCACATTTTACTGCTTCTTTACTGGTGTTTTGAATATTAAATTAGCATACAAATAAAAGAATACTTCAAGTTAGTTCATAATCCAGCCACTAAACGCTTTATCATCAACGATTTAATAACGCTGAAGAATATTCTTGACGGATCATTGATACACGACTGAATTTCGTTATTAAAAACGTTTCTCCTAAATTTCGTTATAGAAAATGAGATTATTAACACTTTTAGTACCTTCAGTGTATATATCAGTGCTGGCAGGTCGGACCCGGACCCGGACCCAGACCCGGGTTTAACCCGAAAGTGAGATAAGACCCAGACCCGATAGTGAATTAGAAAAAAGACCCGGACCCGGACCCGGACCTGAGAGTGAATTTTAAAATTGACCCAGACCCAGACCCGACCCGAAAGTGAAGGACCCGCACAGCCGGGTTTTTAGTTTACAAAATTTATGTGTACGCCTTTAGATTTGGCAACAATGTATTGAATTATCACTCCACCCTCCAAATGACTCACTGGAAGTGGAGAGTTAACGGTGACGGAAGAATAGCCTAATCCTAATATATTTTATCGTTTGTTTGTGAGTTGTGTACTGTGTACATTGGTTGGTCTCTAGTGCTTCGTTTGCTATTTATTTGAATTTGCAATGCCTTTACAAGGTCTTTTTTCGGTGGGGAGTGGTAGCCAAAAAAAAAACTAGCCTTACAAATGAATATTTTGAATATAATAATATTGATAAAACATCTACATGCCAAATTCAAAAGTGTGGAAAAGTGTATAGTGGCAATCATGAGACAAACCTAAAGCGACACCTAAAATCGTGTCACCCAGACATATATCGTAAAGTTGAGGATCATGATAAAAGCCTACCTAGCACTAGCAGTACTTCGAAAACTCACATGGGAATGAATGTAGGCCAAACTAGTGTTAAAAACTTTTTTAAACAAATTAAAGTTGGAGTTCACCCGCAACTTCATAAGAAAACTTTAGAAAATGGCCTTATTTCGTGGGTGACAATAGACGGGCGGCCTTTAGCATTGGAGAAGATATTGGATTTAAAATTTTGGTTGAACCATTTCTATCTGCAATGAATATAAACATGAACAGATAAAATCTTGCTACTTTGACTCTCGATAGAGCAACAGCTGAAAAAAATAAGTTAAAAATACTTCTTAAAAAAATATGTTTCATTTAAAAGTAGATTGTTGCAGCCGCTTAGATAGAGGATTTTTAGGTATTCAAGCCCAATATGACTTTGAAAACAGGTAAAAACAGGTAAAAATTATTTACATTTCACAAAAAATTATTTTACATTTCACACAAATATAGTATATATATATATATATATATATATATATATACAGTATATATATATTACAGTATATATACAGGGTGTCCCAAAAAAATGTACTCACTCTTAGACAGCCCTTTACTCATATAATTTTATTTGTTTCAGGCCATACTAACGTGAATATAATGGCAGACGTACGACTAACTTTTGAAGAAAGAAAATTTGTCATAAAGTGCTACTGGAAGTACGAAAACGTCACGGAAGTGCAAAGACAATTTAGAAGACAGTTTCACAGAGATCCACCAACGCGACGCACCATTGCTCGTATCAGAGATAAGTTTGAAGCAGATGGAACTGTTCAGGACGTCCACAAGCAACGTTCTGGAAGACCACGGACATCACACCAGCCCGCAAAGAAGAACAACTGCTGGAAACCCTCCTCCGATCCCCAAAGAAATCCATACGACAATCGGCTCGTGAGATAGGAATCCCAAAATCGAGCGTCCATCGCATTTTGAAACGAGTCCATTGGAAAAGTTACATTCCAACATTAATCCACGCTCTCAATGAAGATGATCCTGACCGGAGAGTTGGATTTTGTGAATGGTACCTGGACAAAAGCGCGGAAGATACAGCGTTTCCAGACAAAATTGTCTGGAGCGATGAGGCCTCCTTTAAGTTAAATGGCTCAATTAATCGACATAATTGCACCTACTGGGCTCCTCAAAATCCGCATGTTACTTTGGAACAACATTTGAACTTACCAGGGGTTACAGTGTGGTGTGGGATATCAGCATTGGGCATCGTAGGACCATTCTTTTTTGACCAAACTGTCACTGGTGCCGTTTACCTAAACTTACTGCAGGAATCCGTCGGTCCATGCATTGAAGAGATGTTTGGTGACGAAGAGAGTTACTTCCAGCAAGATGGAGCACCTCCCCACTACCATCGTGATGTAAGGGCCTATCTCGATGCAACTCATCCGAACACATGGATTGGGCGCAGAGGTTGCGTTGAATTCCCTGCACGTTCACCAGACCTCACACCAATGGACTTTTTTTATGGGGATATGTGAAAGATAAGGTTTACGCCGCAAAACCTGCGACAGTCGATGAGTTGAACGAGGAAATTGAAAGACAATGTCTCGCAATTCCAAATGAAATGATTCGTAATGTTATCGAATCCATTGGTCCGCGTTATCAGCTGTGTCTGGAAAATGGTGGTCATCAGTTTGAACATTTGCGAACACGCAGGAATGAGTAGACTAGACCAGTGGTTCCCAACCGGTTTTGGCTTATGGCCCCCCTTAGGAACCTTATTTTTTCCCGTGGCCCCCATAAGCATTATTTTCAGTAGGTAATATGCAGATTTAACTCTATTTTACAAAATAACATTTTCCTGTGGCCCCCTTCAAATGTGCCATGGTTCTTTAATTTAACCTATTAGACTTGTATCTATGTCAATAAACACTGCATTTATTGTCATTCAAAGTGTGAGTACATTTTTTTGGGACACCCTGTATATGGTACAATATTACAGTATATGTAAAAGAATGTTACTTTAAATCTAAATCAGTAATAAATAATTAATTTCATAGGAGATGTTTTGAAACAAACCATTCAGTCTGTGTTAACCGAGTACGACTTGAGATCTGCACAAGTTGTATCCATTGCAACAGATAACGGGTCCGATATGATCAATGAGTGCTGTCGCCTTTCCATTTGAGTTCACTCAAAAAAATATAGAATTTGTTTTCACAAAATTAATTAAAATTTAGAATAAGGGGGCTGAAGAGAGCAATCATACATCGTACTTTGCCCCTGAGCAATGCGTGTATAACTATACCGAGTTACTATTAAATATTAATACAATTAATACACCTACTTTCAAACATTTCCCAAATCGGATTAATTAATATATATGGTTAGGCTACTACCGTAGGCTAATGAAATAGCCTAAAGCCCTAAAGTGGTATCAGTTGCTGTTCATTATCGTACGGTATGAATTCTGAATGTCAAATACGCAGAAGGCCGCAACTAGTACCCCAAAAGGCCGCAGGTTCCCCACCCCTGGCCTAAACCATTAGACGATTAGAGGTACAGTAAAACTAAACATACCTTACAAAAGAGAATTTAATCTTGCATTTAATGAGAAACAATTAAAACTTGGTGTTCCCGCCATTGGCTTCCAAGACAGCCTGAATTCGCTTTGGGTAGCTTGCCAAAAGTGACGTGAACAGATCTTGATCGTTACGCAAATTTGCTAAAACAGTTTCAACGTGTTGCGTCATTGTATCCTTCGAAAATCGATTTGCTGCAGGTTCTTGAAACAAGAGACATTCAACCTTGTCCTTTATAACTGATCCAATGTGTTCACAGACGTTCAGGTCAGGAGAATTTCCTGGTCATTCTTCATTTCCAAAGAAATCGATCTCAGGGTTCCGCAACAACTGTTGAGTGGCTAATGCCTTAAAGCAGGGGGCCTTATCGTGCGGAAGTGTGACCTGATCGACATCCATAACATTGTTTGGGTTTCTTAGAAAAGGAATGACATGCTGGGATAGAATAATATCACGAAAATACTGTCCATCCCAACTCTGACCATTTGGCTTCAGCACCCACATGAGCTTCTTTGCAGTGAACAAAACAAACACACCAACACAGTCTGGACTTTTTAATAATTCGCGATAATGTTCATTGTCATCGATTTCATCTGGTGTTGTGGCCCACACTCGATCATTTTCGTAGTTAGGCCGACGTGTTACGTAAACAAAAAATTCATCGGAGACAGCTAAATGTATGAAATCATCCACATCCCAATCTTCAAGATAATGAGCAAACCACATTCTGTCATCGATGTTAAGTTGAGTTTTTCTTGGCTTTGGAAGTTCATGTCAAGGCTTTAAACCTTGCCTATGACGGTACAGTCGAATGATCTCACCACTAACGATCTTTCCTCTCAACACTTCGATCTCTCTAGAAAGTTTAGCACAGCTGTTTTTCCGCTTACGTGTACCGCTTTCAATGATGTCCTTTGTTTCCTGAGAGAGTGGCAAATTTGGGTACCCAGATTTGGTTGTATCCATTTCACATTCATCCAAAGTTTTATTCCAATTTCTTTTGACGAAGATCCTCACTTCTTCGCAACTTTTTGGCAACCCAGAACGTGTTATAAAGGTGGCTCCAGCATCACGAGCTTCCCGAAATGTTATTGCTCGTATGCGATCTATCACACGTTGCCTCTCCGAATCACATTTGAGAAGCCATTATATTATCACTTTATCAGCTAGAGTAATTTTAATACCTGCAATAAATAAAGAATTTTATATATTTTTATAATCACTAAAAACTATTTCGATATAAGTAAACATGTAAGCTGCAAATGGGGGGCTAAAGTTTTTTGGAACCCCTTATACGCATTAAGGGAGAACCCGGGAAGGGTTTCGTAACACACTTACCCCACCCAGTTCCCCTAGAGCAGTGGTTCTCAAACTGGGGTACGCGAAGGGGTCCTGAAAATATAACCCTTTTAATTTTATATACGCTTAACAGCCACAAGTCACACGGCCGTAAAGATAGCAAAAATCGTCTATCTCTCTCGAAAATCCAGAAAACCCCGTGAAAGAATTCAAGGGGTACAGAAGAAGGAAAAGTTTGAGAACCGCTGCCCTAGAGGTTATGTTTCGGCTTTTACTGCACAAGGCGCAGCGGGCATTCTAGTGTATATATATGCGGGTATTTTCCAATAAGCTAACAAAAGCTAAATTAATAATTACCTTCTGCCAACCGTTTTGGCGAAGGGCATGGGGCATTTTAGTTTCTATGGAAACAATCTAATGTGGTATCTATATGGACCTTAAAAGAGCTGGTGCCATTTTCTTTCATTTGAAATTTTTAAAATCTAATTATTATTATTATTAAATTTATATATCTGCGCAGTAAATGAAAATTCCATTTTATGCGCAGGTGAGATTTGTATATGGCGGAAAATGAATGGTCCAAAAAATAAACTGCAGGTAATTTAACCCTCTAACGCCGACTGGGTCGAATACGTACCGTTTCAAATACACGCATTTAGACTTAACCCTACAAAAATGTCCGGCGTTAAAAGGGTTAAAATTAAATCAGCGCAAAACATTTTAAAAACCTTTTTTTTTTAAGTTAAGGAATCCATGGATTGCATTTTTACGTCTTTATAATTTAAGTTTATGTATTAATTAATTAATTAAATACCTTCGAAAACTATATCTAAAAACATTGTTTTAAATTTTACAAATTATATACAGCCTTTGACAAACCTTTAAATCAGGAAGTTACCTGGGGTATTATTTTGGATACTACACCCAACCTTAACGCTACGTTAAGGTTGGGTTGGGTTACACTAGGTTTGGTTAGGATAGGTTAAGAGTATCGATGATTCTGACGTGCCCATAATTTTGGGGTATCAGCGTTACTTTGAAGCATTAACAAGGAAAATGAGTCCGCCACCTATGCGTTTCTAGTCTGAAAATGTCGTACTCCCACATTTAATGAAATGTCGATATATAGTCAACAGAGTGTAAAAATAAGTTTCCTACATATGAGACCATCCAAGGAAGAAATGGCTAAGCGACAAAATTAAAAAACGCCAGAAAAAAGCAGTTAAAGTTAAAGTACCATTTAAAGTGCCATAACTTTTGAACTTTTGAAGATATTTCGACGAAATATCTTCAAAAAGTTCAAAAGTTATGTCACTTTAAATGGCACTCTAACTTTAACGCGTTTTCTGGCGTTTTTTACTTTTGTCGCTTAGCCACTTCTTCCTAGGAGAGCGTCATATAGACAAATGTATACAAATATATAACGAAAAGATTCCAGCAAAGACTCGTGTAAACAATAGAAAGAAATTGTGGTATTTAATTTGTGCTGCGAGGTATCGAACTTTTTTCATTGATTATAATTTTCCGATACCTGACAAACGTCTGGGGAAGCCATTTTGTTTATGTCACGTGACAAACGCAAATACTCGATACTACTCGAAATTATTATGGGAACTTTTTGTATCTTTGTATAGCGCACGCACGCACACACACATACTGCATATATAATATATATATATATATATATATATATATAATATAAGCACACCGGACAAAAAATTAGTCACCCCTAATAGCACCGATAGTAGGAAGTTCAAGGTCACACAGAGGGCGCTGATGTAGCATTGGTAAGTGACAAGTAGCGGTGACGTAGCACACAGGATCAGATCTGTTTCGTGAGGTGGTGAAGAACAAAGTGTGTGTTGGATATAGTCTGCAAAATGGGTCGTGAGGCAGACGTTACTCAGTGGCAAAAAGGAGCCATCGTGTTTGGCAGAGCCCACGGACACAAAATGTCTGAAGTAGCCAAATTTGTTGGTGTGTCAACGCGTACTGTCCAGCGAGTTTACAAAGAGTGGTGCAGTTCGCAATCAACTGACAATCGACGGCGTAACTGTGGCCGGAAAACAATTCTCGACAATAGGGGCCGCCGCCATGTTTCTCGTCTAGTAACTGCAAGTCGTTTTCAAACCAGAGAACAATTGCTTCAAGAAACCAATGAGGTTCTCCAGCGACCAATTTCCGAACGGACATTGCGACGAGAACTGCATGCGATGGACATCTGGAGCAGGGTACCACGGAAGAGGCCGCTGTTAACAGCAAGTCACAAATTGGCACGTTATAAATGGGCTCAGAGGCACAAAAATCGGACTGCGGCAGATTGGAAACGTGTAATTTGGTCCGATGAGTCCCGTTTTTGTTTGTTCTCCAATGATGGGAGGCGACGAGTACATCGCAGGTCCAATGAAGCCTTTAATCCTGAATGCGTCGAAGGTGTTGTTCAGGCTGGAAACAGAAAGTGAAGCGCAGGAATAGACACCCACGGACTCTGGCGGAACTTCGGGACTGGCTGATGAACGAGTGGCAGCAAATCGATGTTCAGTACATGCACAACCTCGTAGAGTCACTGCCTCGCCGGATTCGTGCGGTTATCAAGGCCAGAGGCGCCGTCACACGTTATTAGGTACATTCTGAGAGGGGTGACTAATTTTTTGTCCGGTGAGCTTATATATATATATATATATATATATATATATATATATATATATATATATTTCAACTGCAAACAACACAGTATAATTAACGTAAAGAACGACGCCTGTATAGAAGAACATTCCGCGCAAGATGAGGAGGGAGAACGAACAAATGAAAAAAATGAGGTAACCACCCGGGAATCGAACCCGGGATCTTCCGATTGCCGGTCAGATATGATAACCACTACACCATGTGCGGCATGCGGGAGGTGCCCCCTCGGGGCATTGGTTTCTGCGCGCATGTAGGAGAATTACGACTTCTGATCGAGTGAGGCCCATGGTGTAGTGGTTATCATATCTGACCAGTAATCGGAAGATCCCGGGTTAGATTCCCGGGTGGTTACCTCATTTTTTCATTTGTTCGTTCTCCCTCCTCATCTTGCGCGGAATGTTCTTCTATACAGGCGTCGTTCTTTACGTTATATATATATATATATATATTATATATATATAGTTCAGTAAGAAATATTTGTGAGACGTGATATTTAATTGAAATGGAGATAAATCTGGATCAAATAAATTACTTTGGATTGACTGACTGGATTAAAGGAGAGAGAGAGAGAGAGAGAGAGAGAGTAATAAAACACAACGAAGCACTTCTATTTGAGCAAACAAGGAAGACCCAAATGAAATTAACAAACACAAAAACTTTAACAATCCAACAAACCAACGATCACTTTTGGCAAACCAATCAATTGTATTGACCAACCAACCAATTATTTATCTTATTAATAGTCGTTTCTTGAAAATTTAGGTCAATTCTTTCTAACGTTTGATTTGATTTTTCAGTAACAAACATTTTTTCAATTTAGAAACTTTTGTTTAACATCGAGGAAGGAAAATTCCCCCATTTTTATTTCTTGGAATTTGTCACTCACATTTTGATCATCGAATTATTATTATTATTATTATTATTAAAAAAAAAAAAAAAATCTCTTCGAAGAAACATCGAATTTTTAGTGACTAGAAATTTATTTATTTTGTGATTATTTTGAAAAATAGTGGTCTTATAGGTCGTATCTATATATATATATATATATATATATATATATATATATATATATATATATATATATATATATATATATATATATAATTATGGTACCTCATATATGATGCCGTTGTTCTCCAGTGAATTTATCCTCGTGAAATTTTCCATGAACTGGGTTGTTCCAACCAGGGCCGGTTTAAGCCGATTAGACCGATTTGTTCAAATTGGGCCCCGCGCCCCGAGGGGACCCCGCGCACGCGCTCGAGTGGGGGACGCTATGATGAATTAATGAGTGTCCAGTGTGCACGAAGTTTCTTGTTACTGTGAAGGCAGTGAAACTATTCAGTCCGTCCTCGTATATCTATGTTTCAATGTTTTATTGCTAATCGTTTGTTTATTTGTTTTGTAATTTCAGTTTATCGTCGCCGTTTAGCTTTTTTAAAAAAAAGGTAATTTGTGGACGATATTCAAACCCTCAACACAGAAAGAGCGCTGTTAATGAGATTATATAAGTAATATAACATAAAGCTTGGAATGTAAAGTTGTGTTGTTTGTTAAATATGTCCAAATTGTTTATATGTCCAAACTGCAAACTTGAAATGTCTTAAGCCTGCATGTAACAGAGAAACGTGGTGGTAAGTAGATCCTACATATTAAATTAACTAGTTTTTGCCTCATTATCATAGAGAGCATTTACATTTCTATTTACTAGAGCTTGTTCTTTTGCCCCCTGCGCTTTTCTTCTTACTCCCAGGCTTTTAAAAATCATGAAATCTTTTGCTTTAATCATTAGATGCATACATGCATATCTTGACTTGTAATAAAACATTAAAACTTTCATATGGGCTTTCAATTTTTAGTATATCATTGTGGCTAATGGTGGAGCCTCAAGCCCTCAACGCTTTTTGGCTGGGACTGGCGTACTGCACGAAGCATAAAGCATCGATCTTCAGGTTTTGTAGGGTAGAGAGCCCCGCTAGGCGCTAACAATTTTCTAATTGGGCCCCGCACTTCCTAGCGCCGGCCCTGGTTCCAACCAAGCATAAAGTACGGATGGTGATACTGATCCACGTTGCTTTGTATGCACGGGGAATGCGGGGCTGCATGGTGTCGAATGTGCGTTACAATACACCCGCAGGAACCATCCGAATCTTGTTCGAGATAATGTTACAAAAAATAATTCTTTTGAATATTCCCAACAACGTAAGTATGGAGGTCACAGATCGAATCTTGATGGCTAAATATGTTCCGAAATTAAAGGATTTGGTCATTCATGAAGAAGGTTTCAATATGGGTCATGTTCTTCTGCGATATCTTGCGTCATACCTAAGTTCAATGTTGCCCGAGTGATTAACAAATTTACCAAATATGAGCACCGTAGCGATCTGTGTCAATTTGGTTATTCGGAAGAAAATTAGTCTAATAAACTTTGTTGAACTTACTGGGCATGATACCCCAATTTTCCTGTAGAGTGGTGTTGCATAGAGAACATGTGGGTTCTTTTCGACTGATATTCTCTGTTTTGGATAATAACTTATTCTCACGAATAAATATTTGAAACTGTTCATAATTAATTGAAATGGAAGAAAACTAGAATTGAAAACTAGAAAACTAGAACTGTATAGTTTCTGTAAATCTAATTTCCCAACCGGGTGACAAGAAATTTCAGCAAAGACGCAAAAGTAACTAATTTTAAAAATCAAAACTTACTCTAGACAACATACACAAATTTCAAATGAAACAAAAACATTCATATTTATTACGTTTGTAGTAACATTCTGGTAAACCCCTTTCTTCGTCTCCTTTTCTCACGTCTCAAAAGAAGTAAAAAAGTTGGTGAAATCCGATCACGAGGGCAAAAAAGCCCGCATGGAGGATACAGACTTTTTGAAGATTCTTCTGAAATCGCAAGAAATTTCCATGTCCACGGAGCGCGGCTATAAAAGCGTGAGTCCAGTTCTATTCGCTCTCGTTGCAGAAACTCCGCTCTAACTCACTTGACTGCGACCCCTCAACCTCGCTTGACCTCCATTAATTCAACTTTCGCCTCACTAAACACCCGTCCATTCGACCGTCGATTTTCACTTCTCGTTCAATAAGAACTTCATCACCGTTGCAAGCGGGTCTACTTCTAAGACAATTTTAGTGGGTGGGTTAAAAGAGTTTTTTGTATTTGTATTTGATTATAAATAACACAAATCAAATCAAATGTATATGTTGATGCGTATCATCTTTTTGTATATAATCCTTTATTACTGTTGTACCTAAGTTTTTCTGTTATTTGTGACTGTTAATAGAGAAGTAAATTAAAATATAATTTCCTTAACCTTGCACCCTTTTAACTATACGTCCATAAAGAAACTACATAAGGTCAGCTTCAAGTTACATGGTGTTCAGGGAGTAGTAACTCAATGTTGAACAGCAGCAGACGCAAAACCTCAGGGATACCGCGAAAGAAGACAAAATCCTCAGGAGCGCCGCGAAACAAGACAGATGGCATTGGGATGCTTTGAACCAGAAAAGATTGGGAATCACTGTAGTTGCCAGTAGAGACGTATGCCTAACTTTCGTGTTACCTTGTTATAAGTAACAACAGACACGGTTTCCGCTCAAAATCTTCGCACTGACGTGAGAAGAGAGGAGATTCCTTTGTAAACGTTTAGAAACTTCCATTAGAACATCTTAATGTTCTAATGGACGTGGACGTCAACAGGGTGACGTTCACGTATACAGCCTAAGACTGCAAGTCAACATTTCCTCTTTCCTCAAATATTTTCACCAAATGCAAGACTAGGCTTATCTGGCACTTTCCCGGTTCCAGATTCCTTGATGGAGACCGTCTAGAATTTCTTCTTACGTATGTAATATTTTGCAATTAAACGCGTTCCTGGAGAAGTAGACCACTTACCATATTACTCCAATTTTGTATAAAACTTAAAAATAGTGTTACATATTCTTCTGAGGTCTTAGTCATGGTTGGAGTTCGTGGGAAATTTTCCCATCGTGTAAAATGTCGAGTATATTTAATTAATGGCCAAAGTTAATTAATAAAATCAAGAAATATATCGTATAATTATTTAGTAAATGAGCCTCTTCTTCATCTTTAATTAACATAATTAAAAGTTGAATTAATTAATTTTCTAAAGTTAAAACTTGGTTGGAAAAAAAAAAAAAAATCCAGGGCCAACTTGTATAACAAAACTTCTTAAATTATATTATCTACCGTTTATTATAAGAGTCAGATACGACATTTCCCTTTTGAGTGGATATTGATATACTGGCATAAAGTTTAAATTGCCTTTTTAAGCGATAAGGTCAATATAAGGAGTTTAAGGTCACAAAAGGATTTGGTAAGGTCGCAGATCAGAAAAAAAAAAGGGAAAAATGTCATTGACCTTGATAATGAAAGTATTTTGCATGTTTATAAAACAGGTTTGTCTAAAGAATGTTTAGTTTCCTTCAATACAATTTAATTCTTTAGCATTTATTTTTCTACAAGTGTATTTTTATAACTGATCTGGTGATTCTGGTCACATTTTTCATGAATATTGTATCATTTAGAGAGTGCGAGAGTGTTACGAGGCGTTGCAAGGAGTTACAAGGACAAGAGGAAGCCTCAAAGACCTTTCGGTGCACTCGGAGAGGTTCCTGTTATCAAACTTGTTCATTTTTAAACTATTCTAGCAGTAGTAGAAAACTGGATAGGAAAGCATAAGGCGCTCTCTCCTCACCCTCCGTTCCCCGGTACTAATATGAGAGAGAGAGAGAGAGAGAGAGAGAGAGAGAGATGAATGACAATAGACAGAATATTCTCATTAGATGTTGACAACCAATACATAAAAAAAAGATAAAAAGTCGGCCTAAGTATAGAATCCGTGGTTAAATTATTATTGGGGCCAATGGCGTGGTTATATTTATTTAAAACATGCAAAGTATAAAATGCGAGTCTGACAAGTTTTTAAACGTGTGATATTTCTGTAGAATAAGTCAAGAATTTCGTTTACATGCACTATAACAGTAGGAGCAGCAGCAGCAGCAGTAGGACCAGCCATTATTGTTTAAAGCCAAGATTGCAATACTGACTAAATAAAACAAACAAATGCGGCCCCCGGTTAACTGAACTGAGCATTCAATTGACCAGGGGCAACTCGCAAGTAGATAGATCACAGCACTGCATTATCACACGTTCACACAACAACAATAATATTCAGACTAAACTAGGTCTAAGCAGACAACAAATAAACATTAATAACAACAAGATGACGTAAACAGGAACAAATTTACATTTTCTGAATTTGACCACACGGACTATATACCAGCACAGCATAAAAAATAATTTAACCACGGATTCTATACTTATGCCAAAAAAGAAATGCAAAATTAATTCTGTACAAAACTTACACAGAAAAAAAACAACCAAAAAACGTACATCACAAATTTTAAACCTTTTTTTTTTAAATAATTTATTAAATTTTACTAAATTTACTTTTTTGCAAAAAAGAAATGTTTGTTAGAAATAAAAAATTTTTTTTACCCTCAATGCAGTGACCAACTCGCATCATGGCTTTAATGTTAGGAGCTAAACTATGTTTTAACAGCTACCTAACCGGGTATTACATTGTATAATACAACTCATTAAATCTAGTCTTACCCGGCATATTTAAAAAATATGAATACATCAATAATTAACAGTATACCCTAACCGGGTAATTTTAATGACCTAACTGGATTTCAATGCATGCCGGATTTAGGCAAATGGAAAATATTAAACTGGGAATATAAATGGTCCTACCTTACTGAAGATCCCCCTTTTGGGGGTCTCTTTCTTATTTTGATCAAGAATGAGGTGGGAATAAAGAGAGAGGTCGTACTTCAAACGAACATTTGACGTCCCATACCGAGGAAGTACCGCATATACCATTTGCATATCGTCCTCTTCCCGAATTTCTCCACAAGGAACTAATTTACACCATTCTCCCCAACCAAATTATTTCCTACATTCCCATTCCCGTTCGCATTCCGAAAGTAGGAACACTCTGAGTGAGAATTCCAGATTTGAGAAAGGGTAAAAGGAGGACTGTGACGCAGTTACGGGTTCGAGGGGTATTGTCTAACTTAAAGGGGAAAATCATACAATGAGACTGGATTGATTTGAAAATTGCCGCCTTCGTTGAGATTCTCACTTTCGAGGTTCTCGCACGAAGACTGAAATGAGAATGATCGGGATTAAGGAAGAGACTGCTCAACTATTTACCCTTGAAAAAGACTTCTTTTGTCGACTGTCCATTTGCGAGGCGTGTGTCTGTGAAATGCTTTTTTCTTTACAATTTCAGACACGAAAGAGTTCAACAAAGGTAAATAAAGGAAATATCTAAATGAAAATGAAAAGGTTTATTGCCAGACCATAGTCCATATGACTATAAAAAGAGAAACACGTGAAACAAGGTGAAAAAGAAAGAAAAAAGCCCGGGCTCAAACATGTTTGCGCAGGTAAAGGGGGACGTAAAAAAAAAAAAAAAAAAAAAAAAAAAAATATATATATATATATGTGTGTGTGTGTGTGTGTGTGTGTGTGTGTGTGTGTGTGTGTGTGTGTTGCTCACGACGAATTTACCGGTACCTGGTTCGATTCCCGTCACGGGCTCTACCAGATGTTCATCCTTTCTTTCGTTAGTAGATAAATGGGTACCATAAAAATCTTCAAAATGAGGCGGGATGTTGCATGGTGGTCGAACACAGATCGATCCTGAACATTTATTCAAAACCCAATATGTATACTGTATATACAGGGTGAGTCAAAAGTCCTGCCTCAAAAATAGCTATACAATAACTACTTTTGAGGCAGGACTCTTAACTCGTCATACGCAGTATATACAGGGTGTCCCATAAGTCCGGTCTGATAGGAACATTTATTTTAAATAAAATTTCAAAAAATAATACATTGGAACTAAAATGTTCAAATTGATGTCTTGTTTTGGGACCTTTTTTTTCTGTTGCAGGTAAAATAAGACACAATGGCTAATATAGGAGAGAGTTACATTCCCGAGAAAAAGGCGGAGGCCTTTTCCTGAGTGTAATTGACTTCCATATTAGTCATTTACCTGTTATTTTACCTGCAGAAAAAAAAGGTCCCGGAAGAAGACATCAATTTGAACATTTGTTTTACTTCTAATTGTATTATTTTTGGAAATTTAATTTAAAATAAATTTTCCTACGAGTGGACTTATGGGACTCTCTCTCTCTCTCTCTCTCTCTCTCTCTCTCTCTCTCTCTCTCTCTCTCTCTCTCTCTCTCTCTCTCTCTCTCTCTCATATATATATGATGCAAACCCACAGGGAAAAAGAAAAATGACTCCAAGGCCTTTCGTGTATTCAGAAGTACACCTCGTACCTCCCTAACGAGAGGTACTTCTGAATACACGAAAGACCTTGGAATCATTTTTCTTTTTCCATGTGGGTTTGTATCATTCATTCATTTCATGTGTTTAATTGTGAAATTATATATATATATATATATATATATATATATATATATATATATATATATATATATATAGTTTGATGCGAGTCCCTATGTGTGTACACGAATTACATCCATTCGTATTGCCATATCTGCCCTCGAAATTTCCCCCGAAATGTTCATTACTTTCTCTGGCCCAAATTTAGGAGATTTTCTGCTCAAAAAGAGACGAATCTGTGAAGTGAAGCGAAGGAAATTGACTCAAATTGACTTAAAAACCTGAAATTATCTCCAATAAAATTAAGAAAAAAGACCTTACTTCGTAAAATTAGAAATCATAAATTGCACTTAATGTTTTGTAGATTTAAAAGTGTGTGTGTATATATATATATATATATATATATATAATATATATATATATATATATATATATAGTGTGTGTGTGTGTGTGTGTCCCAAAAGTCCTGCCCCAAAGGCTAATATTATGTTGTACAAAATGGGGCAGGACTTTTGAGACACCATACATATATGTATGTGTATATATATATATATATTTAAGTTAAGTGAATTTTTAAAAGAAATCTATTTTATAATCCATTTTAGAGTGCCAATGTTTCGGCACTAACAGTGCCACGATCGAGTCGAAACTTGTTGAAAAGAAAAAGCTACCGTGATACGCATCCCGAATAGAATCGGAAATTTGACCGAAAGAAACAGTGAAAATAAACGAAACAAAGTGAAAATAAACGAAACAAAATGGAACTTAGTTACCTTCTCCTGTAAGGGAAAGGAACCCCCCCCCAGTAGGATCCTTTCCCCTTAAAAAATTTACCTCCCCCACCCCGTAGAAAGGGTCCCGAGCATAAGGATGTTTGCGGGTATTTATTTATGATGTAATTTTCTTCATTAAAGCTGGGCTATTCGCTTTCTTTGTCGCTCCTCCTCCTTCCACCTCCATCCAGATGGTGCCGAAAGATCAATACAGGTGGCACTCTCTCCCTTTACCCCCTCTAGCACTACCCCACTATAGTGCCAGGCTCCCCCTTCTGCCCATCTCCCACAGCTGGCTTTAAATGTAGCGAATAATGCTTTATGGTTTTGTATTATTCATTCCGCTGTTTCATTCCCTCTAAAATTTTGGATTAGGCACCATTAGAAGGGAAGGCCAGCCAGATGGCTACAGTGCCATCTACGCTCTCACTCAGATGGTACACGCCTGGCAGAAGGCTAAATGAATTGGCTCTTAAGGCTAACGGCCGCTACAGGTGGCTTGGGATTCAAGATACCGCATATCATACATATATATTGCACTTAATGCGATGCCATTATATAATATATATATACAGGGTGGCGCAAAAGTCGCGCATCATAGAAATTTTCAGTGTTTATTATAATATATTATTTTTTCCTTTTAGGTAGGGATGGCTGCGAAATTAACAATAGACGAGAGGGTATACCGATTCATCGATTTGTTGTACCTGGTATTCCATACATTAAAACCAAGCTCACCCTCTCGTCTATTGTTAATTTCGCAGCCATCCCCTGCTTAAAAGGAAAAAGTAATATATTATAATAAACACTGAAAATTCCTATGATCGCGATTTTTGCGCCACCGTGTATATATATATTCGTTGAGTGTGGAAATTTATATAAAATGTGGCACGCAAAAATCTCATTCATCAGATAAGAATGACAATATATTCATATAAAATGCTTCATCCGGATTCATCTTGTGTGTGTGTGTGTGTGTCCATTACAACCAGGAATAGTAATTCGTGCAAGTGGCCATTAAATCCTGCTATATAGACCTTATGGTTACAAACATCAATTTAATAACGTATAGGTACCATATCCACATACGGTTATTTTGTATCTTGGGGATGGGGGTGAATGGGGGGGGGGGGAGAAGGGGGGTAATGGGGTAATTTCTTACAGTTGCTTTTTGAAGCTTCGTCAAATAACTCTTATTAACAATTCGTTTCTAAAAAAAAACATGTCGCAAACTAATCGTACTCATCCCTATACAGTGGTACCAATGAACCACTCAATTTATTACTAATACGGACTAACTTGCATCATGAAACTATACAGAGTATCGACAAAAGTAAATAGACACCTTCAGGTTTTTCCATAGTTTTTTGATTTGATGATAAAAGTCAATAAATAAATACAGATTTATTGAATTAATTTATTGAGGATCGTTTTGGTTTCCACTTTCAATTATGTAAAGCGAACACACGTTCTCGCTTTCCATTGATGACCTTTGCAAGTTGCTCTTGAGCACACTCATCATGGTGTCTATTTACATTTGTCAACCCTATATATATATATATATCTTCACCTTACTTTGCTTCCGTTCGAATTGGTCATTCTACCGAAGATCAAACTTCTTGCCCTACCTTAGACCTACAGCTTAACGTGGAATCCGAAATATAACTCACCAATGAAGTCAGAAATTACAAAGACCTCGCCCTGACTCCCATCTCGTGACTTTCCGAAAAGCAGACCAACATCTTAACCACTAAGCTACTCACGGGGCCCATTTATCTACCGAGTGGTTTTTTCTATGGAAGGATGAACGGCTGAAAGCTTGCCCTCGCCAGGAATAGAACCCAGCCTGCGATGCTAACGACTACATGACCCGCTGCGTCTTACGCAACAAAAGCCCCTCGAAACATAACCCACAGGGGACTGGGAGGAGAGGGTGTGTTACTAAAACCTTCCCTGGTTTTCCCTTAATGTGTATACTAAATTTGATGCGGATTACAGTAGCCGGTTAGGCGTGTATAAACGAACAAAGAACAGACAGACATCATCCCCTACATATATGTACTGTATAGTAATTAAAGTACGAGATTAATTTTACAATTAAACACCCAAAATAAATATATGATACACACCCACATGGAAAAATAAAAAGCTAATCTAAAGTCTTTCGTCTATTCAACAGTACACCTCGTCGGGGAATGAAGGGAAAAGGCAAGAAGCCGGAAATATCATATATATATCTCTCTCTCTACAGGGTAAACAAAATAGTCAGGTGAGGTTAGCAAAAAATTAACGAGTATTAATTAAAGGAAAAAAGATATTTTAACAAGACTGCGTTTCATTTCATACGTTCCCGAACTGTTATTGAAATTATTTATAAAATAGATGAAGGCACATTTCAGAATATTCCTATCAGTTTTGTCTTTATTTTTAACGAGAAATTTAGAATTCTCCCAATTAATATTATGATTATATCTATACATAGGGTTAAACGACGCGTTACGACAATTATTTGACGTCCTGCACGAACATTTATGCCGTTTTTCAGTTTAACTCGTATAAATTGAGTTCCATTGTCCGCGTCCAATTGAGTAGATAGTCAGCTGCATTATCTGGGCTCTACTTTACTAGATGAGATTAAACAGTATTTTTATACAGTACTTAAAGACTACGTTAATTCCATTTATTTTAAATAAGGTCGGGAAAGAATTCCATTTATTTTAGGTAAGGTCGGGAAAGACTACGTTAATTCCATTTGTTTTGAGCAAAGTCGGGGAATGTTTAAATTTACAAGCTAGACTAAGGATATTTTTAGGATCAATTTCCTTTTGAATTAAACACGATCATAATATTGTTTTTGGTAGTTTTGCTTAAACAAATTTACTAGAAATGAAATTTGGATAACGTAGTTTAATACCAATATTCATAATATTGCGTAACTCAGAATCTAAATATTCAATTTTATGTGAGATTCGAATCAGGGTTGCTGCCGAATCCGGACGCAAATTATGTAGTAAACAATTAATATCTAAATCCAATATCGTTTAACTTCGTTGATCGACGAGAAGCGGCAGGGATGTAGACATGGAGGAGGGGCTACGGGGGCTTCAGCCCCCGAAATAAAATCATAGGTTTGATATTTCTATGCATTTTTTTAAAATTATAAGTAAATTATAAGTACGTCATGCCAAGTACGTTCAGCACATATTCAATTATTGTAATACATTTATGAATGTGTTTTACTCATTTACACACTTTTAATATATATATATATATATAACCCATCCCGAAAAGAAATTCCGGCAACGCCCCTGAGAAGCGGTGTTTCAACAGTCGCCACGACGAAGCAGCCCTTCTAAAATGAAGAAATTTGGACAACTTGCGTTGAAAAGAAGAAAACTATTTAATGAAATCACATTTACGGCAATGATTCACGGCAATGATGATAGGAAAAATTATTTATTTATAATATTTATATAGTATATTGCTGGAATTACAGAGGGTTGACAAATGTAAATAGACATCATGATGAGTGTTCTCGAGAAAAATTACGAAGCTAATCAATAGAAGGTCAGAACGCGTGTCAGCTTTCCCTAATACGAAGCGAAAAGCAACGAGCTCCTAAATAGATCTGTCTTTATTTATTGACTTTGTTTATCAAATAAAAACTATGAAAAACAACCGAGGGTGTCTATTTATTTTTGTCAACAATCTGTTTATAATCTCCGTGCCATTTCCGTACGCTAAAGTTCTAAGATCCCGCAACATTCAAGTTGATATATTCAAATGCGAAGGAAAATGAACATTACGAGGGAAGGGAAAAGGGGCGAGAACTCTTTACAGATAAGTTGAGACGTAGTTCTTACGTGGAGGAAAAACTATAAAGAGCCCACCATTTCATTATTTACAAACTACCAGTGATGTAGTCGAGACCACCAGGGTGGAGACCGAGACCGAGACCAGAAGAAAAAGTCTCGAGACCGGTCTCGATTCCTACGTCACTGCAAACTACAGAAGAGCAATCAGCGATAACCTTTCACATTATATATATATATAATATAATATATATATATATATATATATATATATAAAGAACGACGCTTGTGTAGAAGAGCGTTCCGCACAAGATGAGGAGGAGAACGAACAAATGAAAAATGAACGCTCTTGTACACAAGCGTCGTTCTTTACATTAATTATACTGTGTGTTGTTTGCAGCTAAAATGTATATATGTATATATATATACAGGTTATTTCTTTCTTTTGTTAATAAAGTGTTCCATTTAAATTTTCATATATATATATATATATATATACTACAACAACTCAGAATGGTCCTCTGAGAAACCTTTACGTTACACGCAGACCGTGCATGGAACAAGGAACTCTTCAATGGATTCCATCATGAAAAAGAAAAACCATAGTATTTGTTATTTACCATTACTTATTCTTCAGACTATAGTGAATTTAATTTTCTCAGAAGAGTTTCTTGTTCCATACAAGGTCTGTGTGTAACATACATACATACATTTTAAATGCAAGCAACACAGTATAATTAATGTAAAGAACGACGCTTGTGTAGAAGAGCGTCCGCACAAGATGAGGAGAAAGAACGAACAATTGGATGATCCCGGGTTCGATTCCTGGGAGGTGCCTCATTTTTCATTTGTTCGTTCTTTCTCCTCATCTTGTGCGGACGCTCTTCCACACAAGCGTCGTTCTTTACATTAACATACATACTATATATATATATATATATATATATATATATATATATACACAGTGTGTATATATATATGTGCCTCGGTGGTGTAGTGGTTAGCGTCGCTGACTACGAATCCATCGGCCCCGGGTTCGAGACCCGACGGCAGCCGGCGCGCAGCAAACCCCAGCTGTTCATCCTTCCACACAATAAAGAAAGTGGTTGGTAGATAAATGGGTACCCTAGGTGGCGTAGTGGTTAAGACGCTGGGCTGCTGATGGGGCGTGGTTCGGATTCCACGTTAAACTGTAGGTCTAAGGTGGAGTGAAAAGCTTGACCTTCGTCAGAATGAACAATTCGGGCGGAAGCTAACCAAAGGTTATATATATATATATATCTATATATATATGCTTCCAAAATCTGAAAGAATATATCTATAACAGTACTCAAATTTGATGAAACAATGAAAATCTAGAATAAAAATTTAAAATTTTATAGATTTTTCAATTCTTAAAATAAAAATATTAAAACAAAAGACAAAAATTACAATTGAAAAGACTTCATCAGAGGTGAAAAATAGGTTAAGGGTCCTCTCTCTCTCTCTCAAATGTTTTATATTTCAAAAAATAAAAATTCCATCTTTGTTTTCTGTTTTAAAGTAAAAGGAATATATATATATTATATATATATATATATGATGCAAATCCACAAGGAAAAAGAAAAATGATTCCAAGGCCTTTCGTGTATTTAGAAGTACACCTCGTCAGGGAATGAAGGGGTGGAGGCAAGATGACCAAAAATAATTTATATACAACGGGACCCAAAAACATTAACACAAGATTCACAAGAGTTGATTCGAGGCAAAAGGTATTTTAACAGGATAATGTCAATTTTATACATGACAGCCTCAATTCTCTCAGAAACGCTTTGAAACCAATTTTTTATGGGTTTTGGGAGGGATATTGGGTCATTCCTCCAGCAGTTCAGTTTCAAATAAATAAATTAATTTCAGAAGTGTTCTGTCGGATTGAAAGATTAGGTTATTGAATGGACCATTGGACCATGGCATGTCAACGTTATTCTGTTCGAGCCACTCGGTTATAGTCCGGGCTTTGCGATAGGTGGCGTTGTTGTATTAGATCAGGTACGGACCCTCACCATAAAATTCTATAAATACTGGCATTGTATTGTTGTCTAAAATGTCACAATATGACCTAGTAGTCGTTGTATCATTCACAAATGCCAAAATGACCCTAGTCCGAACCATGAAAAATATGCCCATACCATTACACTGCCGCCTTCATTCGTAGCCATTTAAAGAATGTAGCGAAGATCGAAGCATTTTCGGGGCTGTCGCCATACCCAGTCTCTACCACAGGATGCGCAGAGTGTGCAGTAGGACTCATCATCACTCTACAGGACAGGTGGTTGTCGCTTTGCATTCGGAGCTGTGTTGTTGTTGTTGTTGTTGTTTGTGGGCGGCTGCCCTTCCTCTGACTCCTTCTACGCACAGTAAACTCATTCGTCTAAAGACCTGTACGACCATTTGACGACGTCGTGAGTAACGGATTTTAAGTTACTCATCCATTCTTCTCTTATCAAACAGTTCGACGATCATCGCGTTGCGAGTTGTTATAATTTCTGTCTTTCCTGGTCTGGACTCCACACTAGCATGTTCCACAGTGTTCCACTTTAAGGTCTCCAACATCATTCGCACAGTCGTACCAGGTTCAAACTCCGTCAACTTTGATCCACGTGTCATACATATGAATACCGACTATAACGAGCAGCAGACTAATTTACTATGCATTTGGACTACGGTGCTGCCCTCAACAGAGAAATTTATATCGGGAACATTGGGTTATTGGAAGAGAAAGGTTCTCCTAAAGCTTTGATATTATATCTATATTATATATATATATATATATATATATATACAGAGAGAGAGAGAGAGAGAGAGAATTTCAAAAGTTAGGACTACGTCGTAACCAATGTCATAACACCGCTTCCAGTTGATCAGCGGTTAGGCGACATTGGGTCCGAGTAGTTAGATGGGAAACCGTCCGCTGCGTCCAGACTATGTAGCGATCCTTAGACGGTTCGGATCCCTCGTAAAGCTGTAGGTCCCCTCCGTTATACGACTTTATTAGATGTTACGAAGGGAAATTAAACAACCCAATCATTGTTAATTCTCAAAAGTTACATCCTCCTTAATTGACCAACTTCATAACTTCTGTAATGTTAATTATAACAACTAGGTCAACCTTATTTTAAAGCTCGTAAATTTCGTCTTTCGAGTGGCGTACACGACATTTTACCACTTTTAAAATTTGCGATGAAGAGAACTTCATAAAGTGAGAACAAATATTAGTGTTAACATTTTAAATAAATTAAATGATGGATCTAAATGAAATATAAAATAATTCGGTATTTATTTTGAATTTATAAATTTACATTTAACTAAAATAGTATGCCCTAAATTGGAAAAACGCCGAAGAGGAGGCAATCGGAAACCTGCGCACGAAAACGACACATTCCTCCGATATATTCGGGCGCCGAACCGAGAACTAAATATTATTTTCTGTTAAAACAAGTCCCGAAGTACTCGGAAGGTCATTAAACGCATTTGGCTAGTCAGGAGCCCAAAAAGTAGGTGGCCCCGAAACTGAATATTATAATAATAATAATGTTAGCCGTGGTGTAGTGATTAGCAACACTGACTACGAATCCACAGGCTCTGGGTTCGATTCCCAGCGAGGGCAAGCGGCGCTCAGCTCACCCAGCTGTTCATCCTCGCATATAAAAAAAATTAGTTGGTAGATAAACGTGTACCCTGGGTAGCCTAGAGGTTAAGACACTGGGCTGCTGCTGATCGGGAGGTGGCGAGATCGAGTCTGGGCGAGTACTTTGTAATTTCTGACCACCCTTGGTGGGTCACGTAGATCTAAGGTGGGGCAATAAGCTTGACCTTCGTCAGAATGAACAATTCGGGCGGAAGCAAACTAAGTTTATTTAACTGTGAACCAATTTTCTATATATTTAAGTTCGCGTATTTTGATATTTTTCCAGAAATATTAACTATTAATTTATATTTAATAATAATTAATTTACATTTAATTTACTTAATTTATTTCCAATGTTTCAATAAAGTTAATTGTAATTTAAAACAATTATTTATTTAATTTACTTCAAATTATTATTAATTCAATTACAGTTTCAGTTTTAATTATTTTTAAAATAGTTACTGTTAGAAATTAATTTTCTTTCATACAGTCAATAGCTGAAGTGAAAGTGGGAGAAAACGGTTCACTTTCTTATGCAAGAAGGACGAGAGGCCAAGGGCGAATGACCGCAAAAACGCCCTTCTCTCCTCACAGAGGAAGAAAAGAGCCAAAATCAAGGTCCAAGGTTTTCGAGATGAATGGACACTCTGCGTCTTAAAGATTGAAGGTCACAGACGAGGGGAAAGATGGATTGAGGAAGATTGTTCCAGAGCTCACCGGTTGAGTAGCTGAAAGATTGAAAATACCGATTAACCCTTGCGTTAGAGAGTTGGACAGAAAAGGAATGAGAATGTGTCGAAAGTCTGGTACCGCGTGCTCTCCTTAAAGGAGGAAGCACGCAGTTAGAGAGTTCAGAAGAGCAGTGTCCGTTATAATAGCGATAGTAAAGAAAGAGTGAAGCAACACTGCGGCGAAGAGAGAATGGGATTAAAAACAATCAGTAAGAGGCGGAGAATTGATGAGATGTAAAGCCTTTGATTCCACCCGGTCAAGTAGAACTGTGTGGGTTGAGCCACCTCACACGTGAGAAGCGTACTCCATACAGGGGCGGACAAGATCCCTATACAGACAACAACTGAGTGCTAGTGAAGAAACTGCGGAGCCGGTACAGCGTACCTAACGTATTAAAAGCCGTTTTACAAAGAGAGTATATGTGATCTTTTCAGGAAAGATCACGAGAAAAGGGAATGCCAAGAATGTTAAGAGAAGAAGGATTGAGTTGTGTATTGTTCATAAGAGAATAGTCGTGTGGAAGAGTGTGACGAATAGACAGATGAAGGAACTGAGCTTTTGAGGCACTGAAAGCCACAAAGTTTTCTCTGCCCCAGTTAGAGATAGTAGGAAGATCAGAGGTCAGGTGTACCATAGCCTTCCCACGGGGAAGCCTCGAGTGTCTTGAGAAGGACGCTTTGTGAAGCCGGGGAAGAAGTGAAGAGTGGAATCATCGGCATAAGACTGTGTAGGAAAGGAAGTGCGACTTAACAGATCATTGATAAATAAAAGAAAAAGGGTGGGTGACAGGACAGAGCCCTGAGGAACACCACTATTAATAGCTTTAGAAGAAGAACAGTGGCCATCTACAACCGCAGAAATAGATCGGCCAGAAAGGAAATCAGGAATGAAGTCACAGATGTAAGGATAGAAACCGAAGGAGGGTAGTTTGGAAATTAAAGATTTGTGCCAGACTCTATCAAAAGCTTTTGATAAATCTTGCGTAATGGCAAAGGTTTCACCGAAATCTCGAAAGGAAAATGAACAAGAGATAAAGAGAGATGCATGAAGATCGCCAGTAGAGCGTCCCTTGCGGAAGCTAACCTAAAAGAAGATTGTGAGTAGAGACGTGTTTAAGGATCTCCCTATTAAGGATAGATCGATAAACTTTAGAAAGGCAAGAAATCAAAGCAATTGGACGATAGTTGGAGGGTTGAGAGCAGTCACCCTTCTTTGCGACAAGCTGAATGAAAGCGCAAGGAAAAGTACCAGATGAAAGACAAAGACGAGAGAGTTTGCTTTATATATATATATATATATATACTGGATGATTGAAAGCCAGAGTAATCTATCAGTGTTTCTGAACAGGGGTCCACGAAACTTCACGTAAATGACAAAAGTAGGGAATTGGAAATTCAAAAGTTCATCAAGATATGAATATTTCAACAAAACATTCGCGATTCATTACGTCCAAACGGAAACCGTATAGATGCTCATTTTGATGTTACATGATGTTGGTGGGTCGGGGTGGGGTGGAGGGTTAGAGAGTTTGAGGAAACTGGATGTTGAATAGTGAAAGACGAAAATCCCCCACCCGGGGTGCCGCGAAATAACGGATGGCATTGGGGTGCCTCGAGTCAGAAGAGGTTGGAAATTACTGATCTATCCGCAGAAATATAAAAATTCGCGTTCTTTCTTCCCGTGGGTGATCTTTGTCCATAAACCACTTCGTAACGAGGTATGAACGAGCGGTTATAGCTCAGTGCAGTAACGCCTCAAGCGTAACCACTCAGTCACACCGTGCGTTAAGTGATCTACGAATGGTTGACAAAGGTAAATAAACACCTTTTTTTCCATTTTTAAAATTTAATTAGAAAAGTCAATAAATAAAAACAAATTAATTGAGTAAATATATTTAAAATAGTGTTCCTGGTCCCCTTTCCATTTATTCATTCAATTACTTTATTATTATTTACTCGCTTTTATAATCAAATAAAAATAAATTGTTTGGAAAAAACAAGTGTCTATTTAATTTTGTTAACTTTCTGTGTGTGTGTGTGTGGTGTGTGTGTGTGTGTGTGTGTGTGAAATAGATTAAGTTGTGGCTTTCAGTCTTTCAATTGTTAACTAATGAACGTTAATTAACGAGAACTCAAAAACAATTGTGACTATTTATTCAAAAAAATTTATTTCGGTTTTATTAAATCTTTTGTTAGCATTTAAAAAAAAAATAAAATAAAATATAAAGAATTTTAAATGCATTAAAAAAAAAAGAATTATATATTCATTCTTATTCTTGAATAGTCTCGCATCTCCATCTAGTCTGTATTGTGTGTCCTCGGATCATTTTTCCTCTTTTTCTTGTTCTTGCTCTCAATGCGTGAAGCGTCCTTCAAGATTTAACTTAAGAGGGATTTTATACGTTATATTTCAAATATAAAAAGAAAAAAAAAATTTTTTCCCATCAATGATTAAAATATTTCCTCGGAGAGAGAGAGAGAGAGAGAGAGTCAGTGAAAAATGGGAAGGGATTCCCAAATAGCCCTTGAGGTACGCCTTTTAATTGCGTGTGTGTGTGTGTGAGGTGCGTATACGAGCATGCATGCAGGAAGCGAGGTTGGAGGTCTCCCATTCCGTTGAATTAAGAGGAAATAGATAAAATAAGAGTTATTGGAGTCATTCGGTCTGGAACTTTTACTATGGATTCCGGTTATAAAGTTTGACCCTGGAAATTTATTACGACGAAGTGGCACCTCCGACCGAGGGACGTAAATTACTTTTAAATTAAAATATATCTGGAAAATACGAAGGGGTTAACTCTTACAAACGTACGTACGTACGTACGTGTGTGTGTGTGTGTGTGTGTGTGTGTGTGTGTGTGTGTGTGTGTGCGCGCGCGCGCATACTATGCACAGTGGCAGAGCCCTTGATTAACAGTGGTTCTCGACTGGTGGGTTAAAGAGAACCTCGGGTGCATTGCAGAAAACACCTTACGGTATCTCGATTATAAATTTCGGCTTATTTTAAGCACAGGTCAGAATTTTCTCGTATATATATATATAATATATATATAGATATATATATATATATATATACACACACACACATATATTAGTGGTGGACCGGATATCCGCATCCGCACTTCTGACTGCGGATGTTATGCGGATATTACCTCTAATAAATTATGCAATTTACAATTAAATTAGCTTATAAAGTAGCTTATAAGGCCCAGTCATGCGCAGTTCATGTAAAGTATTAATGATTAATGAACAAACAAATATATAAACCTCAAAATATAAATAGTTGGTAACACAGACAATTGAATGAAACTTGTTTCATTGAATTTTCTGTGGCTGAAACTCTTGAGAAAGTTATTATTTTTATCATAATGAAAACATTAATATTAATTTTAATTCTTATGCATTGCCTGCCATAATAGTAATATCACGAAATTTGAAAAATTATGTCATATGTTCATAATTCTATATTATATTGATAGATTAACTAAATATCCGCATCCGCATCCGCGGATATTGAAATTAAAAATCCGCATCCGCATATGTTGAAAAACTGACAGCCGGTCCACCACTAATATATATATATATATATATATATATATATATATATATATATATATATATATATATATAGTAGAATGGAGTCTTGTAAGATGAGGATTTAAGCATACCACGCATTGCAAGCTGTATAATGTATACGCAGAACTGAGTCTCCTATGCTGAAGTCTGATTATTAAATTACTAAGCTAAATAACAGTTCATCTCGTCTTCGTCTTTGTAGCGACAGGACGCCGCTTGATTATTATGCATTTCTCCGGAAATACTTAAGACGAGCATTACGCCTCGAGCCTCAGACCCGAGATAGTCGGAGCGTTGAGAGGTCTCCAGGATTTGGCACATTATGTGGATCCTGTTTGCGGAGTGAAATCCCGGTGGGCTCCAAATATGACTCTATAGTTTATTTGGACTTTGCTATTTAATGTTAATTGTGTAAATTAAAGCCAGTTAACGTTAAGTTACGTCATATTCTATAAAGTGAATGGATTAGGGAGTTTGAGGAGAACAATCAGCCTTTCGCTTTACCGCCGTCTCCTTCCTGGTTTCTTCCGTCTTTTCCTGGTATATGGTCTCGTAGGAGTGGGTGAGTTTCTTTCCTTCGTCCTTTGGGAGGTGTTGGCGTTCCGTAACTGGCACCTGTTTGCTATGGTTCTAGGTAGCTTACTGGCCTCAACCCGAAGTTAGTAGGCCCCGGGGGTTCGGTTCCCCAAACCTACAAAGAAACCTCGCTCTCCTCTAGAGTAATCTGACCAAGCACGTCTGGTTGAGCCGAGGCGTCATCTATCTTATTTCTTTTAATTACTTTCTCCCCTCTGTTTCCGCTTATCAACGCTCTCTTCTTCGCTTTTCTTATGGAATCTTATCTGTCCCCGGGCCCATATTTACTTCAATTCGCATTAGTCGATGCAATTTACTCGAGTAGTGCAGCGGGAAAAGGGGATAAACGACAAAATCGGCAAAATGCGTTTTCTGTTTGAAAGGACACCTTATTCTTCCCTGTTTCCAGTCACAAAATGGGATATCTGCCAATTGGAGGTGACAGAGGGAAGAATAAGTTGTCTTTTTAAAGAGGAAACACATTTTGCCGATTTTGTCGCTTATCCCCTTCTCCCGCTGCACTACTCAATTTACTTAACTGTACTCTTTAAATGCGGATAGATGGCGTTGCTACGGGCAACCGGCTAAGAACCTACCGAGCCACCGTCTTTCTCAACTATCATAATAAAACAAATGGCGACATTAATGGTCTTGTAGATTGATAACACCTCCTTACTCTTCTTTAATTCCCTATCCTGAACACGCGAACAAATTTAGAGATAAAATCCGATAATACCTCGAAAATGAAATTGAAAACGGGAAATGGTAATAATTGTTCGCTATTTCTTAACCTTATCAGTTGTAAACAGGTCACGAAATTGATTCTAAATCAACTTTATTTACATACATTTACATTTTTATTTCATGGAATACATAGTCAGTTAAAATTAATAATAATAAAAAAGGAAATAGAGTCACTACTATTGGATTATTTATATATATATATGTTACAACTCAGAATGGTCTCTTGAGAAGCTTTCATGTTACACACAGACCGTGCATGGAACAAGGAACTCTTCTGGGAAAATTAAATCCACTAAAATCCGAATAAATAATGATGACTAATAAATATTACATGAAAAAGAAAAACTATAGTATTTGTCATTTACCATTACTTATTTGGACTATAGTGGATTTTCCCAGAAGAGTTCCTTGTTCCACGTACGGTCTGTGTGTAACAATATATACACCTCGTTAACCTCGTTGTTGTTCCGTGCGTTGGTCTCTCTTCACACGATGGTCAAGCTGGTGGCCCCGCCTCTAGGTCTGGTTTGGTGGAGGAGCGAGGTGCTTTCTTGCGCTCTCCACCGTACATAGCCAGGTACACCCGGCTCATCTAGTACCGTCTAGTCTTCTCTTGAAGACTTCAACTTTGACCCCGGTAACGTTTCTGAGGTCCTTTGGAAACTGGTTAAAAACTCTTGGCCCCCTGACAACCAAGCTATTTTTCTTCAGTGTTGAGGAGGTCCCTTGTCGGGCCTTTAATTTGGGAACACTAACCATCCTGCCTTTCCTATTTTCTAGTGTTGTTTGAATGGTAATTGGGTTTAGTTTTAGGTTTGGTACCAGTTTTTCGGTAATTTTCCATATGTAGATTATGGTGTACCTCTCTTCTTCTTTCCAGGGAGTACAGACTTAGTTTACGTAGTCTTTCCCAGTATTTGAGCTCTTTGCAGTCATCAATCTTTGCTGTGAAATATCTCAGAGTTTCTTCTAGTTTATTAGTTTTTTTTATATGGGGACGTCAAAACTGAGCCGTATTTAAGTTTTGGTATAATCAGTGTTTTTTTTAGCAGGGAAATCATTACTGTCCTGTCCCTTCTTTTCATCGTTCTTAGTACCTGTTCCAGCGACTCTTTTTGCTTTATTTATCGCTATCTGAATTTGTGTTTCGAATTTCGCATGATCAGTCATTATTACCCCCAGATCGATCGCTTTCGTGCTTCTCTGAATTTCCTGTCTATCTGGAGCATAATATGCGGTCTGTTTAAGTTTCTCTTTTCTACCATACAGTATCTCAAGAGCTGAAATTTCTCGGTGTTAAATGTCATATTGTTGTCTTCTGACCATTTGTATATTTTGTTCGTGTCCCTCTGCAAGGCCTCCATTTCATTTACATCGCTGATTTTTCTGCTGATCTTTGTATCGTCTGCAAAGGATGTTACTATACTGATGCTGTTTACTCCGCTGTCTATGTCTGTTAGCATGATAATGAACAGGAGTGGGGCCAGTACTGTACCTTGTGGTATTGAGCTGCGTACTTCCGATTCTGATGATGATATACCTTGAATTTTGACTACCTGTAGACGTTCTCTGAGGAAGTTGTAGATCCATTTTCCCACTTTGCCTGTTATTCCCATATATTTCATTTTATGTGCTATTATACCGTGATCATATTTGTCGAAAGCGTTAGCAAAATCCGTGTATATGACATCGCAGTTGTCATTGCCTTCCAGTGCATCTAGGATATTGTTGTAGTGTTCTATTAGTTGTGATAGGCATGATCTACCTGATCGGAATCCGTGCTGATTTTCGTTGAATCTTTCCAGTGTCTCCAAGAAATCATAAATTTTCTCTCTAACTATTCTTTCAAATACTTTGGTGAGGTGGGACGTCAATGACACTGGTCTATAGTTCTTTGCTTGAAATCTGTCCCCTCCTTTATATATAGGGACAATGTTTGCTCTTTTCAAGATGTTCGGTATTTCCCCAGTGTCTATGGATTTTCTCCATATCCAGTATAAAGGTGTAGCTGTTTCATTTTTACAGTTTTTAATCAATAATGCGTTCCAGCTGTCCGGACCTGCAGCTGAATGTGGTTTCATTTGTCCTATAGCTCTCGTTACATCTTCTGGGGTAAAACCAAAGTCTGTTATACACTCTCCTGAGTCTCCTTGCAATTTCTCTTCAAAGAATGCATCTATGTCAGGTATCGCTTTGTCACTTTTTGGGTTACTGAAAACTGATTCATACTGGGCTCTCAATGTTTCAGATATTTCTTTTGGATCGTCGGTTAGTTCATTATTTCGCTTCCTTAAGGGCCCAATAGCGGCGCGCGTTTTTGTTTTCCTTTTCGCATAGCTATAGGAGTATTTTGGATTTTCCTTTATTGCTTCTACCGCCTTTTCCTCTTCTCTCTCTGTATGGTCCTTAATCAGAGCTTGTATTTCCTTATCGATACCCGGTGACGGCAGGCGGCGCGCCGCGCAGCAAAACCCAGCTGTTCATCCTTCTACACCAAAAAAATTGGTTGGTAGATAAATGGGTACCCTGGGTAGCCTAGTGGTTAAGACGCTAGGCTACTGGTGGGGCGTGGTTCGGATTCCACGTTCAAAGGTGGAGTGACAAGCTTGACCTTCGTCAGAATGAACAATTCGGGTGGAAGCAAAACCAAGGTAACCATCCATCATTTCAATTAAAAGTAATAAGTTAAATATTTTAGATTTAATTTTGGTTTATAATCACTAAAAAAAAAAAAAAGTTTAGTGGCTGGTCTAGTGTCTTATTTATCATTACTGTGTAAACAGTTCCATATTCGTTTCAGACACAAAGAAGAGGAAAATAGGCTCTCCCGAAATGTTTGCGGTCAAACGAAAAATAATAATTGTTGTTCCCACCTGCCCTGACATTTCTTTTTGCACCCAAACTCCAGTTATTCAGTTCCCAGAAAGACGGAGTGGTGGTTACAGGGTTACATACTTCAAAGAGTTCAAGAGCCACGACAGGTTAAACTTAAGGAAAGGTCAGAAGTGTTCAGTGGGTAACAAGCGAATAGAAATTCTGAGATAAATTACACCATCGTGCCAGGTTTAACTCACAGTAACACACACACACACACACATATTATATATATATATATATATATATATATATATATATATATATATATATTATATATATATATATATATATATATATATGATACACAGACCGTGCAACGTGCATGGAACAAGGAACTCTTCTGAGAAAGTTCAATCCCATATTATATATATATATATATATATATATATGTGTGTGTGTGTGTGTGTGTGTACTCATATAAGAGAGAGAGAGAGAGAGAGAGACTTGTCAAAAGTAAAAGTAAATAGAATCTCTCATACAGAGCAAAAACACCTAACAAAGTAAGATAATAACGTCCATCAATATTTGTTAATTTTCTCTTTATCTTCTGCAGTGCAGTAATGGGCTCAGGCATCATTTGGATGAGTTTGGCTTGCATTACTTGTGAGGTAATGCAGCTCATCCCTCTTTCAACATGTACCAACCTTTGTGGTGAGTATATTTGGAGCCTTTCTTACCGCACGATCGCTTTTTACCCTTTCGAAACTAATAAATTCTTTTCATAAATCTGCAATTCCCACTTTCGCACCATGAATAGGAATGGGAACGCAGAGAACGGAATTTTTCATCACGGTGATGAAATGACATTCATCATGACAAAATGATGAAATATATTACTTCTTATACGCTGTATTACGTTTCATCGTTCTGCTGTGATGAAATGTTGTATCGTAATGACGTACCATCCTACAAGAACAATTATGGAAAGTTTACAAAAAACAGTTAACTAAATATAACGTTTGAAGTAGGGTTGCACCGATTAATCGGTTGACAATCGGTAATCGGCCATATCGGCCATTTTCCGATTAATCGGTCATCGGCTTTTTTTTGCCGATTAATCGGTTTTCATACTCGGTCATCTTTGTTTATTACATTACAGAAATTGCATCCCTGGTTTAAGAATTTCAGTTATCCTAGACATGGAATGAACTTAAATAATATTTTGCTTGTTTTTTATTAAATATTTTCTACCAATTTGCATTGTTTGGAGAATAATAGGCAGAGTATTATTGAATTAATTTACTCCATTATCACTCCATTTATTAAAACAAAAAAATTATTGTACCTTACTGAACAAAAGAATCCATTTAAGCTTTCCTGTTGCAAAACAAAAGTGGCCTTAACCTACTCTCTAACGATAAACAAAATTTACCTCGGGAAATAAAACCTAACCTACCTTTATTGAGAATAATCAAATTTCAGCACTCTTAAATTATAATGCAAGAACATCAAAATCTCTCCATTTTCAGGACATAACCTATTTCTTGCAGGCTCGTATATATTACCTCCTGTACTAAACACCCTTTCACTTTCGACAGAAGAGGCTGGTGCACTCAAATATTTTAAAGCTAGCTTACTCAAAAGAGGAAATGATTCTTTTGAATTGTTCCACCACCTAAATGGGTCTTCATTTTTTGGTAGTAAAGGTAAATTTAAATAATCCTGCAATTCTCTATTGCATAGGCTGACCATATTTCCTTGAGACAAAAACGGGACATTGGGATGGCAAAAAAGGGACGGGGGTTATGTAATATTCTGTATTCATGAAAAAGTAAGTACATAAACGGGACAAAATTGACATATTTATTAAAACGACGGGACGGCCAGGAAATATAAAACAAACGGTACTGTCCCGTTCAAAACGGTACGTATGGTCAGCCTACTATTGCAAGTAAAATGATGCTTGTTCGTTTCTTTTTTTGTTCCTTTCTTTGAGATCCTTATAGCAACTCGTTCTCTCTTTTACCAAAAGCCAATTCATCAAATAAATTTGAGAAAAATATTAGATTAATATTAGATAAAAAAATATTAGATATTAGGCCTACGTTTTATATTGTGTGCTCCTATTTACCAGTATAATAGGTATAAGCGGCGTAATTCAGTAACCATATAGTGCTATACACTTATACAGTATATAAAAAGAATTATCGGCCGATTATTCGGTAATCGGCCTATAATTTTAGGCCGATTAATCGGTAATCGGTAATCGGCTAATTTGCTTATCGGTGCAACCCTAGTTTGAAGTATTGTAAGAATAATCACCATTCAATTGATAAATGCTGCATTTTGATTATAAGTTCTGTTTTGTTATTGTTCAAAAAACCAATGGTACAAATTCTCTTTTTGGTCACACTTCCATGACGTCATTACTGCTACCGAAAGATTTCCTGTTTTATGCGAATGTATTCGAATGAATAATCAAATTACCGTTGTTATGAAATATGTACAAATATAATCAAGTAAGAACTTAGTGTACTGATGAAATATAACTCATCAATTATGTTTTGTATAATAATCCGTAGTTTTTTTTTTTTTTTTTTTTAAATTGGACGCCATTTCTAAGTCGAATGTAAAAATTAAAAGAAATGTCAAATTCAGGTTGGATAATATCCATTGATGAGTATCGTTATATATGAATATACAGGGTGTCCATAAAATCACGCGAGTGAATATGGTGAAGTGTACATGCATATTCAATCGCGTGACTTTATGAACACCCTGTAGTAAGATATTTATTAATGAATGATTGACGATTTATGGCTAAGACGACATAATTATCTATAAATAAAAACAATACTACCTGAAATAAGGAAGATGCAAATATGTCACCTTGTCACTTTTGACAACGTGAAATTTTTACTTGATGTAAAGCAGATTTGATTGAATTTAAATGGAAGTAATTTCACCTTAATAAAAGGGAACTCACAAAATGGGACAAATTCATCACTTTGATGGAAAATCTGGTGTCAGTGAATGGGTAAAAGAGTGACACTTTTACCAGTGATGTGCATCATCCCTTAAATGTCTTTAAGTTCTAATATGGTTAGAGTTACTTCTTTCCATACTGTGAAAGTATATGAATAAATGTGTAGTATGGCTGAATGTTTGCTGGAAAGCCTTAAGAAATGAAGTATTTCTACATGTTTTGATGATGTTTGAGACCAATGTAAGAGCTCCCAAACCGGCTTTTTACTGCGTCATAGTGTGTGTGTGTGTGTGTGTGTGTGTGTGTGTGATATATATATATATATATAGAGAGAGAGAGAGAGAGAGAGAGAGTTCTCAGAAAACCTGAAGGAGGCAACAGGAGAAAAGGGACTGATGAGGATCTTTGAGTGATTTCGAGAACAATGAATTTAATCTCGAAATTGTAAAAAAAAAAAAAAAAAAAATAAATTATTTGTTTTTCTTTTCGGTTTTATCGACAGAGAAATTTCGAAAATTATTTTTGAAAAGATCAAAGAAATTTTTTATTTCTTGCAAAAATAAATTTCTTTATTATTATTATTATTATTATTATTATTATTATTATAACTACAGGGTGATTCAAAGTCAGGTTACATAGGGCTCTTCTGTTTCTTTGCAGGTAAATGAGTTATGAGATGTTATCGAAGGAGGAGCGCATTGAGGTGATATTCCTAGCTGGCTGCGCAAGTGCATTGCCGTTAACGGTGGCCATATCGAACATGTGATGTGACTATTCCCCTGTATTATTACATAATACAGTATATCCCTATGTAACCTGACTTTTGAATCACCCTGTATTATTATTATTATTATTATTATAACTACGTACCACCTTGCCATGAGTAACTCAGAGGTCTCTTACGTCATGATGAGTCAAGTTTGGTTAAACTAACTTAAATAAGCTCACAATATATTAGCTTAATGCGAGTTACTATAAGTTAACATAAATTTCGTTAAGTTAAGATGGAATAGCGAAAATTCAACTGAACTTACGACGAAGTACTTCCCGAAGAGCCATCAACCTACCAAAGGGCGTCTTTGTTGATAAAAAAAATATTTATAGCCAGTCTACCCATTATTATAAACTTTACTATCTAATTTCTGGGTATTTATTTTTGGCATCGCGTACACTAGTGCGGGTGACGGGAACCTTTAACAGTTTGAGGGTCATATTAGGTCATATAAAAGAAATATCAGGAATAAAGAGCCGCGGGTATAAATACACTATTTTTATTATTGTTTTAGACTTACAATACGATACATACATTTATATACAGGGTGATTCACCCGCTGGTAGCCCCAGTGAATATACAGTATTAGCGATACTCTGTGCCAACCAGCGAGTGAATCACCCTGTACAATAAAGAGGAATGCATTATTAAATTAATACAAGGAATTTGTTTGTCTCGTATTATTAATGATAATAAAAATAATAATGATAATAATAAGTAATATTATTATTAATATTTGAACAAATGTATTGTATTATGTTATTCATTCATGTTTTATTTCATATTTTTTAAGCTTTATTACTAGGTGGTGTAGTGGTTAGCGTCGCTGACTACGAATCCATCGGCCCCGGGTTCGAGACCCGACGGCAGCCGGCGCGCAGCAAAACCCAGCTGTTCATCCTTCCACACAATAAAAAAAGAAAGTGGTTGGTAGATAAATGGGTACCCTAGGTGGCCTAGTGGTTAAGACGCTGGGCTGCTGATGGGGCGTGATTCGGATTCCACGTTAAACTGTAGGTCTAAGGTGGAGTGAAAAGCTTGACCTTCGTCAGAATGAACAATTCGGGCAGAAGCTAACCAAAGGTGTGTGTGTGTGTGTATATATATATATATATATATATGTATACGGGATGAATTTCACAATTAAACACGTGAAATGAATGAATGATGCAAATCCACAAGGAAAAAGAAAAACGATTCCAAGGCCTTTCGTGTATTCAGAGTTACACCTCGTCAGGGAATTCCCTGATGAGGTGTAGCTCTGAATACACGAAAGGCCTTGGAATCGTTTTTCTTTTTCTTTGTGGGTTTGCATTATATATATATATATATATATATATATACTTCCAAACAACTCCTTGTCATATATATATATATATATATTATATATAAGCAGTAACCGCAGACAATTTTAGAGAAATTAAAAACTCACAGAAAATATAAATAAAGATCTGAAAACGTTTTCAGCCCAAAATGGTTTCTTTTTCAATTTCGAAAGAAAACGGGACAGCCTAAATGGTCACCAGTCGGACTAAAACTGAAAAACTTTTTTTTTTTTGTCGTTTTTTAAGACAACCAACAAACTAAGGTGGTTGGTTGTAATCCTTCAGCCAAAGAACAAACTTTAGCATATTGAGCGTAAAATTGTCTTAGTTAAATGACACTTTATTAATGTTAAAATTAAACAATGTTTTTAATAAAGAGGTATCTATTATTATTGTCATTATTATTATCATGTCATTAATACTAACAATGACTTCGTAATCATTAAAGTTAATATTATATTGCGCAAAATGAATATGATTAAATACTGGAGTATCAGCTTGAGCTGTACGTACATAGTCCAATATATTTTTTAGGACAATCGTTACAAGGAATTGCATAAATTACGCCATCTTGGGATTTAAACTTTTAGTAATTTGTGGTGGAATTATGTTTTTGTGGTAATTCAACGACTACATTTATTTTCTTTGGTAGAACATCATTAATTTCTGCCTTCATTGGAACCGCAAACTTGAGAATATTTTTTCCTTTTCTTTACTACAATTCTAGAACTTGTTCCGAGCGCCGTAGTGATCTTTATTAATAAAATCTTCGGAATACCCAAATTTGAAAAAGTCTCCTTAATATGCACGATATCCTCCTCCAAACATATCGGGTCACAGATTTTGTATGCTCTCAAAAACAGACCAAAATCACTCCACTTTTTGTATTTGGAAATGACCTGAGAAAGTGTGCAAGTATAAATTTGAATGAATAGGCTTTCTGTAAATCTTAAAGATGCCTCTATTATTCAAACTTCTTGCGCCGATTCCTCATATATATATATATATATATATATATATATATATATATATATATATATATATATATATATATAAGCACACCGGACAAAAAATTAGTCACCCCTAATAGCACCGATAGTAGGAAGTTCAAGGTCACACAGAGGGCGCTGATGTAGCATTGGTAAGTGACAAGTAGCGGTGACGTAGCACACAGGATCAGATCTGTTTCGTGAGGTGGTGAAGAACAAAGTGTGTGTTGGATATAGTCTGCAAAATGGGTCGTGAGGCAGACGTTACTCAGTGGCAAAAAGGAGCCATCGTGTTTGGCAGAGCCCACGGACACAAAATGTCTGAAGTAGCCCAATTTGTTGGTGTGTCAACGCGTACTGTCCAGCGAGTTTACAAAGAGTGGTGTAGTTCGCAATCAACTGACAATCGACGACGTAACTGTGGCCGGAAAACAATTCTCGACAATAGGGGCCGCCGCCATGTTTCTCGTCTAGTAACTGCAAATCGTTTTCAGACCAGAGAACAATTGCTCCAAGAAACCAATGAGGTTCTCCAGCGACCAATTTTCGAACGGACATTGCGACGAGAACTGCATGCGATGGACATCTGGAGCAGGGTACCACGGAAGAGGCCGCTGTTAACAGCAAGTCACAAATTGGCACGTTATAAATGGGCTCAGAGGCACAAAAACTGGACTGCGGCAGATTGGAAACGTGTAATTTGGTCCGATGAGTCCCGTTTTTGTTTGTTCTCCAATGATGGGAGGCGACGAGTACATCGCAGGTCCAATGAAGCCTTTAATCCTGAATGCGTCGAAGGTGTTGTTCAGGCTGGAAACAGAAAGTGAAGCGCAGGACTCTGGCGGAACTTCGGGACCGGCTGATGAACGAGTGGCAGCAAATCGATGTTCAGTACATGCACAACCTCGTAGAGTCTCTGCCTCGCCGGATTCGTGCGGTTATCAAGGCCAGAGGCGCCGTCACACGTTATTAGGTACATTCTGAGAGGGTGTGCTTATATATATATATATATATATATTAGGGCCGTGCGAAGCTTCGAGATTCGATTTGATTTCGAATCGGGAGAGAGGATTCGATTTGATTCGTTAGCTTGGGCTCCGATTCGATATTTTCGAATCTCCATTAAGTCCGGTAAACAATATCAGTGATGTTGTTTCGAAGAACACTTTCGTAAATGAACCCTTTTCTTTTTACTTAGATTATAATTCAATCTACAGGGTGGGCCGTAAGTTTCCATACATAGGAAAAATTAAACGTTTGTTTTTATGTTTCAGATACCCTAAGAATATGCGTTTGACGTAAGATCTTGTTTACTGATGAAGCAAATTTTTACGTCAATGGAGAGGTTAATCGGCAAAACATACGTTATTGGAGTAATGCTAACCCTAACTGGCTGAGTCCGACGAAGATGCAAGGTGCCGGTAAAGTGATGGTGTGGGCCGGGATATGGGGTGACAGAATTATTGGAACCAATTTTTGTCAGTGGAAATCTTAATGCCGAAAGGTATCTTAACATGTTGCAAGAAGAGATTTTCCCATCCCTGCTAAACGAGGAAGGTAACTTCCCAGTTTACTTAGCAAGATGGAGCTCCACCTCATTATGGTCTTCACGTGCGTCGGTATTTGGATCAGCAGCAGCAGTTTCCGGATGCTTGGATTGGTCGGCGTGGTCCTGTGGAGTGGCCTCCCAGATCCCCAGATCTCACCCCCCTTGATTTCTATCTTTGGGGGCACTTGAAGGCCATGGTGTATCAGGAAAAGATACGAGACATAAATCATCTAAAGGAACGTATCACCAACGCCATTACAAGCATAACGTCAACTGTGCTAATGCGTGTTCATCAACAGTGGGGAACACGTATTGAAATGTGTTTTCAAAACAATGGCAACCATGTAGAGCATATTATATAAATAAAAATGGTTGTCCATAAAAAAATGTTTATTTTTCCTATGTATGGAAACTTACGGCCCACCCTGTATATACTGAGACCAATCTCTCGCGCAATAACACTTTTATCATACTTTAATACCATTGTTCCTCCTCATCATCAAATACTTAATACATTTTTTTTAGAAGGATTTACTTTGTCCTTTGTTCTCAACAAGATTTAATTAATTTTATGCTTATTACTAATTGTGTGGAAAAACATTTTAATCTATATGTGCACAGTTGATTCGATTCGAAAAAAAAAGTGATTCGCAGGGCCCTAATATATACCAGGTGTCCCAATAAAATGTTTACACATCATATTAACACATATATATATATATATATATATATATTTACTTATTCGGACTATAGTGGATTTAATTTTCCCAGAAGAGTTCCTTGTTCCATGCACGGTCTGTGTTTAACATATATATATATATATATATATATATATATATATATATATATATATATATATATATATATATATATATATATGAAAAGAAGGATCAACACAACGGCAAACATTATTAGTATATGTATAGTACTTAGTAATAGTGATGTAGGTCACATCCGCATCCGCATCCGCGGAACATCCGCACATTTTCTCGCATCCGCATCCGCACTTTGGACTGCGGATGTCGTGCGGATGTGGACCGTTGAGATAAAACGTCATTAATAAGCGGAAATTATGAAATTCTACTATATTAATAGAACTAGTTCATTGTGCGCAAAAGTGATGCAAGCGACAAGCCGAGAGGCTGTTCTTGTATGAAGTTACTCTCTTGCAACCTACTTAGATCCACGTTACAAAGCTAAGTTATTTTCACCTAGTACATTAGAACGAGTTAAATCATCACTTGGCAAAGCAGTTGAAGAGCTTCAATCTCTTGAATCTGTCGCTTCGCCACCCACCAAAAGAATAAAGTTTCAGTGACAGAACCAACACCTTCAACAAGCAAATCTATCACAGAATCTGTCTCTCAGTTTCTTGAGTCAAGCAGCAATGACGAGACCTACGCGATGTCAAAAGATGTAGTAAAAATGATCGAGAGCTATCACCAAGAAAAACGCCTGGCTGCATGTGACAATCCTATTAGTTGGTGGAAAAATACGCAAATATCTATCCATACTTGAGTAAACTTGCGAGGAAACATTTAGCCTGTCCTCCAACAAACGTACCAAGCGAGAGATTATTTAGCAGTGCTGGATTAATATATGATGAAAAGAGAAACAGACTGGCAGCAGAAAAGGCAGAAAAATTAATGTTCCTTAAGCATAACCTTCCTATAATTAAGTTTGAACATTAAACGATGAACATCTTAGTTTACTTTATTTTAATTACTCATTTATAAATATGCCTAATAAAACTTTAAACTTAATATAAATAGTTATCAAGCTAATTAAAGATCTCTTTCTATAAGGGTGGAGGTTGGGGAAAGAGGTCGGTGGGGGTGCATTTGAGTTGGGTTCACGTCCCGCATCCTGGTAACACAATTATGGTTTCTAATTGTGGCTGAAACTCAACAAAATATAACGAATTTATTTGCAGACGAATTCACTAATTGATTTCTATATTAGTTAGATGCTTGATATTATTTTATATGTTCAGAGAAAAGTACAGCAATTATTGTACAATTAATCAATTATACTACATTATAGCTACAGCTCTCTGTATATAATAACTAGAGCCCGGATGTTTAGGCACTAATAAAGTCCAAAATAGGCAGGCAAAAAGGCAAAATAAAACGTCAAAATAGGCAGCAAAAAAAGGTATTTATTTTTAGACATTTGAATATATAGTAAACAAACAAATAAAACAAATACTGTAATACTTTCGAGTCTATTCTGCTTGATTGCATCCAATGACCAGCATTTTCTTTAGGTTTTCGAAGGTGAACCCATGTCGTCTGTCAGACAAAAGATGTTTAAACAGTGAGAAGAATCGCTCCACTTCCACTGATGTAACAGGAGCGTATTTGAAGCACGAAACGTACAGTGGATCCATATCCCCGGTATTAGTATCGTTTTCTCCATCAAGAACTTTTCCGATATTTTTAATTTTTCCAGGTCTTTGTTTGCAGTAATTACCCGGCAACATTTGTCGCGCACAGCTTTGCCCTTATCACCAGGCCCCTGACAAATGTCCACAACGATCGTTTCAAAAACGTTCAGTGCGTCGACTAATGGCACATTCCTTTCCTCAAGAGCAGTTATGGCCTCTGGCAGCCTTGAATAGTAGGTAGCGATAAATGCAAGATCATTTCGAAGAGAATTCTCTTGTAACAGTTGTTGGACAATGCTAATTGCTGAAGCATCTTCGGCGTTGAAACTTTTTACAACTTCATCAAACTTGTCGAAATTTGATGCATAATATAATGCCGCGGAAATCCATGTTCCCCATCTCGTCAAAATAGGTTGTGGCGGCATTGCGAGTTCCGGCGCCATTTCTTTGAACAACTGACATCGTGATGGGGCCTTAAGAAAAATCTTCTTGCCATTCGAAACTAATTTGTCTACGTTAGGAAATGATGCACGTACTTGCTCTGCTACACGATGAAGTGCATGACCTAAACATGTCAAATGTAGCATTCGCGGGTAAATGACCTTGAGTGCCGTTGCAGCCTTCTTCATGTAAGGCGCCGCATCTGTCACGAAGAGTATGACATTTTCATGTTTAATGCCATCTGGCCAAAGTAAAGCCAGTGATGTCGTGAACAGTTGCGTTATTGTTGAACTGTTTGTCTTCTGTAGTTCCTCTGTTGTTAGTAAATAAATTTTCGGTTTCATGGCAGCTTCCAAGGTACCAATAACCACATTGGCAATATATCTCTCCATTACATCTATTGTTTCGTCTACCGAAATCCAGACTTTCTTATCTTGTACACCCTCCCGAATATTCTGCAACGTCAAAGCGTAGTTCGTCTCCACATAATTCTTCCTCAAAGTAGACTCACCTGGAATCTGTTGTTTTGTGTACTTTTCGAGAAATGATTTCAGAGACTTGTTTTCTAACTTCCACAGTGGTATTCCGGCATCAACAAAGGCTTTACACAAGTCAAGCGAGAAGGAAGACTGACGGCTTGACGATGCAGCAAATGTAGTCAACAGGTTCGTTTTCTTGCTTCCTGGCTTCAACTTCCGAGCAGCGTCTGTGTGTCTACCAGTTTGGACGTGTTGCGACACAAAGTACTTCTTTTCGTAATTCACACTTTTTTCACAAATCTTGCAAAACAGTACTGAACCATCGGTAGAAAAGACGTCGCTGCCAAATTCACGGACAAAAGTGTTCAACTTTTTTTCAGTGGACACAAGCCTTCGGCATTTTCACAAAATTCGTTATAGAATTTTCGCAATTTCCTGAAAATAAACAATAAACAATGATTGAAATATTAAAAAATAAACAAGAAAAGACATTTTGCCTGCACATCCAGGCTCTATTTATCACAAAGGTGGAAATCATGCCACTTTATTCTATATTAAATAAAAACAAAGACATTTTCACAAACTTCGTTACTGAATTTTCGCAATCTTTTGAAAATAAGCAAAATAGGCATTACTTTGTAAAATAGGCACAATGACTGAAATATTAAAAAATAGGCAAGAAAAGGCATTTATGGCATTTTGCCTGAACATCCGGGCTCTAATAATAACTTATTATATACGTTAAACACAACAAATCTCGATATCCTAAAAAATAACGAAAATGTAGACATCCGCATCCGCATCCGCGGATGTTGAAATCAAACATCCTCATCCGCATCCGCGGATGTGAAAAAAATGACATCCGCTACATCACTACTTAGTAATAGTAGTTTAGTAATGGTGTATTGTACTTAAATAACAGTAGTATCCCTTGTTACAGGAAATGGCGGCATTGCAGTTATCGTTTCAGCAACGTAAGTGGATTCTGAAGCACTACTGGAAGACGGAGAATGTGGCTGAGGTACAGAGACATTGGAGAAATGAGTTTCGAACATTACCACCATCACGGGTAACAATTACAAGATTACGTGATAAGTTTGAGACTGACGGAACAGTGCAAAACGTCAACAAAGGCCGATCTGGAAGACGTCGCACTTCAACTGACAATGAAAGTGTTGAGACCGTGTTACAGGCCTTCACAAACTCTCCAAGTAAGTCTACAAGGCAATGTTCTCGTGAGACTGGTGTTTCTAAATCCAGCGTTCATCGCATTTTGCGACGTGAAAAGTGGAAACCGTACATACCTAGACTGCTCCATGCAATGAATGAGGACGATCCAGATCGTCGAAAAGAATTTTGTGAGGGGTTTTTGCACGTGTGTGATGAAAAACAATCTTTTTCTGATTTCATTGTTTGGTCCGATGAAGCCACTTTTAAACTTAATGGTACCATCAATCGACACAACTGTGTGTACTGGGCCACCGAAAATCCAAACGTAACAGAAGAACGAGCACTTAATCAACCAGGAGTGTCAGTGTGGTGTGGTCTGTCTTTCAGAGGACTGATAGGGCCATTTTTCTTTGAGGACACTGTCACGGGTGCTGCTTACTTATCAATGCTGCAAGACAACATTGTACCTTCAATCAGAGCTCTTTTTTTGGAAGAAGAGTGTTACTTTCAACAGGATGGCGCGCCACCACATTACCACAATGACGTTAGAAATTTTCTCAATGTTTGTTTTCCTAGAAGATGGATAGGACGTAGGGGATGTACGGAGTATTCACCACGATCCTGACTTAACACCCTTAGACTTTTACTTGTGGAGCATTCTGAAGAATACTGTGTATGCTGAAAAACCAAGGACACTACAGGCCTTGAGACACGAAATTGAAATAGCCTGTGCCAACATTCCACTCCGAACAATCCGAACAGTATGCCGATCTGTCGCGCGCCGTTGTCAAGAATGTATTGATGCTAGTGGCGGACATTTTGAACATTTAAAACATTAAAGTAAGCAGACAACCATGAAGGTATTGACGCTGCTGGCTGATATTTCGAACATTTAAACATTAAAGAAGCCTTTTTGCTATCTATTTACTATCCGCCTATTTTGCTTATTGATATATATGTTAATATGATGTGTAATCATTTTTTGGGGACACTCTGTATATTACTCGTCTAACAGTTTATATTGTTATGTATAATTTATTTACATATTAATATCACGAATTACTTGGTATATCGATAATTGCTTTAATAACTGAATTCATAGATTTATAATTTAAATTTCAAGAATACAGTAACTCCTCTCCATGTTTTTGCGTTGCGTTTATTTATGAAAAAAATTTGAATATTTTTGGACCGCCTTAATCCGAAAACGCGCAAATGGGGAGCGCGTAAATCGGGGGGGGGGGGGGGGGGTATTGTACGCAATTCGTATCCGTAGTAATTTGTACGAGTCGAAAAGGTAAAAATTAGGATTTTTTTTTTTATTTTGGGCCAAAATTTCAAAACTGGACTCTATTTTGTTAATAAGAAAAGAATAATCAAGCGTATGCTCGTAATATTAAAAATCATATTTTTTTAAGTCATTCGTGTGTATAAAGAAACTTGTCCATAACTTTTGTCTTTAGTTAATCGTCATTACGCATGCGCAACTTCATAATAAATTAAGAAGGGAACGGTGTATTTCTAAACTATGAAACAAGTAATGCCATAAAGTTTTTTCCTTTTCAGTTTGATGAATTACGTAATATAACGGAGCAAACTTTAGGTCCTCCATTTTGATGAACCATAACGATAGAGTTTACCATTTCGCTCGGTTATATTTTGAATTTCTTCGGGAATTAATACTTTTGTATACTGTGTTTGAGGTAAATTTGAAAAAAATCTCCCGCCCGAGATGTACCTTGTAGGGAAATCGTGATACACCGCACCAAACATATCATCTCCCACATCCTCTTCAAATACTCTTTTTTAAGTTTTCTTTTCAAGAGGAAGATAACGAATAAGTGAATATACCACCACTTATTTTATTTATTTTTATCAAAAGCATCGATTTTCCTCTTATTACTCGAAGCCGACAATTTTATTTTACCGACATTGGGGGAAAAGCCATCTTACCTCCTATTCATTCGTTGAATTGATATTAATTCAATAAAAATTATCATTAACGAGAGACCAAATAATCTCTTCCGTAACCAACCGACTATCTTCAATGACAACTCGTACGCCTGTACACATACATGATCACCCAAAATACACACCACATACAAATAAACACACAGTCACGCACAAGCGCGCGCGCGCAAACACACAAAAATTTTTACAAGTTGTTGAATCTATTATCCATTCGATAACAGATTTTATTTATGGATTTCTGCCTTGAATCACAAAGATTACATACATTTCAGTTAACCCTTATTTCATAATATGGGTAAAATATACTCTTTGTTATAACTTACCAAGTTCTTATATTTATATAATTAAGTTTCTCCTCTTAAACAAGGTACTAGGGGCACTCAATATATTTTGCCCCACCCTTTTTTCTTACATAAATAATAGGCCATGGGGCTGAAATGTCTTATGGGGCGTAAGTTTGAACTTTCTGCGCTTCACATAACCGGATTTTTCTAGTTTGAACCTCCCCTCCTTGTATAAAACCGCTTTTAAACACCTTGTATAAAACCGATGGTTAACCCAGTTTCGAAAATGGCGTCTGACAGTGATGTGCGTCGTAAACAGAGCTGTTATCGAGTTCTTAACTGCACAGAAGGAAACAGTTGGAAATATTCATAAATGTCTACAAAACGTTTACGGAGATGCTGTTGTTGATCGAAGCACAGTTGGACGCTGGTCTAAACGTGTGAGATTATCGGAGAGAGGGAGCCAGCTTCGATGATGAGCCACGCAGCGATCGCCCGGCATCGGCTGTGACATATCACACTGTGCAACGTGCTAACAGCATTATTCGATCAAATCGGCGCGTCACATACAAGGAGCTATCACTGGAGCTAGGAATTAGTGAAGGAAGCGTGAATACGATAATTCAGCAAATGGGATACTCAAAAGTGTATTCACGGTTTGTTCCTCGCGAACTGGCTGAAGATCACAAAGCCCAAAGAAAAGAATTGCTTCCGAGTCGTTGGTTCGATACGAGACAGAAGGGGATGACTTCCTTTCACGAATTGTGACTGGGGATGAGACTTGGGTACACCACTTTGAACCAGAAACAAAACGCCAATCCATGGAATGGCATCACGCAGACTCCACACGCAAGAAAAAGTTCAAAATGGCTCCCTCTGCAGGAAAGGTTATGGCCACCATCTTCTGGGACATGAAAGGGGTGATTCTGGTGGACATTATGAAGAAAGGACAAACAATCAACTCAGAGGCATATATTGCTATCCTACAGAGACTCCAGAGACGTATAAAGCGAGTTCGACCTGAGAGAAAACTGGAAGACGTCCTTCTTTTGCACGATAACGCAAGACCACACAACAGTTTGCAAACAAGAGGGGCCATCACAAAAATGCGCTTCACTGCGTTACCCCACCCTCCATACAGCCTGGATTTGGTACCTTCAGACTTCCATTTGTTTGGGCCAATGAAGGATGCTATTCGTAGAAGAAAGTTTCAGAGTGACGATGAGGTTGTTGAGGAGGTTAAGAGGTGGCTCCAACGGAACCCAGCGGACTTTTACCAGCAAGGGATAAAGGACCTTGTTTCGAGGTGGAGGAAAGCCGTAGAAAAGGATGGAGACTATGTGGAAAAAAAAAACTTGTAAAAAAGGTATGTAACTACTTGTGTACAAAATTTCTGGGGCAAAATATATTGAGTGGCTTTCGTATTTTAGTGAGATGAGATGTAAGCGACGCTGGCCTATAGTTTTTGGCCTCGGATCGATCTTCTCCTTTATATAGTGGGACTATGTTCGCGCTCTTCAGGATGCCCGGTCTTTCATCCGTATCTAGCGATCGTCTCCATATCCAATATAGGGGCTCAGCGATTGCATTCTTGCAGTTTCTGATCAGTGTGGCATTCCATTTATCCGGTCCTGCCGCTGAGTGTGCTTTTAGTTTCACTATAGTTTGTGAAATATCATCCGTCGTAAAGTCGAAGTCCGTTATACTTTCCCCTTGTAGTTCTTCTTCAAAGAACGGGTTTCTATCGCATATCAGTTTGTCAGTTTTTGCGATACTGAAAGATGATTCGTACTGAGCTCTTAATATTTCAGATACTTCTGTTAGGTCATCAGATAAAGCATTGTTCTCGTTTTTCAGAGGTCCAATAGTCGCATGGTTTTTTCGACTTCCATTTTGCAAGGATATATATATATATATATATATATATATATATATATATATATATATATATATATATATATATATATACATATATATACACTTGAAAAAAAAATTCAAAATGCTGTGTACAGTAATATCGTTTGTGCGATAAAGTCTAAGGACTTTACAACCAGAATTTAATTTAGAAATGCTACAGTGCAGTACATTGCGCGCGCACACGCGCGCACGCGCACACACACACACACACACACACATATATATATATATATATATATATATATATATATATATATAACTTGGTTGAATGGTTTGTTCTGAGGGAAGCATAGCTTAGCGAGGAATAGGAGGACGAAAAGATGGTACATGTTTATTAACAGACGTTTCGGAAAAATTCAATTTCCATCATCAGTGCTAAAAAGTTTAAAAACAAATAGAAATAAGTATAATAAATAGAAACGAACAATAAATTAAAATGGCGCAACAATTAGCGAGAATTAATAGCAAGTTACAATATACTGTATATTAAATTAAAAGATTAAAAATTAAATGATATAAAGTATAAAAGTATGGACAATAAGTAAAATATAAAACGGTTTAGGTGAAACAGAATTGAAGGGTTCCTTACCAGATTGTTAACGTAATGAGAGACTAATTATACAGAAGATTGGGAATGGTTGCCTGTTGAAAGAATTCAATATTAGGAAGATGGAGCCGGGCGGAGTGATGGTGGATTTCTTTTGAGAGTTTATTTGGCGATGTTTAAATTGAAAGCGGAACTGTACGTAGTCGTTGAGGGTTGGCTGGATACTGAGGATATAAAGGGAGTAAGGGACTCAAGTATGCGGAGGTCGATTAGTTGGTTGGCTGAATTAATGATTTTGAAATTGGAGGAAAGTAACGGGTGGTTGTGGAGGTGGCAGTGATCCCTTATTGCTGATTTGGAGGGTTTGTTCAAGGGCTGTGAAGGGCTTGTTCGTTTCTATTTATTATACTGGGTGATCCAGATAAATGGGACCCATAAAAAAAAGCCAAATATTCTTAATATTTAATTCCTTTCATAAAAACTATATATCATTCGAAAGAGTAGAGTTACAAGTTTATTATGAAATATTTATTTTTTTAAAATGACTCCTTTCAAATGTGCTCCATTAGTTGCCAAGCATTCCAGTGTTCTCGCTTGTAAGTTCTGCATCACTTTTGCAAGAGTGTGCGGTGGTATGGCCTGTATCTCATTTGTGATGGCGGCCTTCAATTCTTGCAAGGTCGTTGGGTTATTTCTGTAGACCCTACTCTTTAAATATCCCCAGAGATAATAATCTAAGGGAGAAAAATCCGGAGACCTTGCGGGCCATTCAACGTCTCCAAATCTTGAGATAAACTCGCCTGGAAACGTTTGACGCAAAACTGCCATGCAGTTCCTCGTGGTATGGCAGGTAGCTCCGTCTTGTTGGAACCAGTGGTTTTCTAGACAAAGATCTCTTAATTTAGGAATAAGGAAATCGGTCAACATTTTTTCGTAGCGATCACCATTTACAGTGACCGTGTTCCCGGTGGAATCCTCGAAAAAGTACGGCCCTATGATCTGAGATGCAGTAAGACCACACCAAACAGTTACACGCTGACTATGCAACGGGATTACTTTCTTAGAAGGTGATTTTGACATCTGAAAATTTGTCTTGAAAGATCTTTGAGCTGAAACTACACTTCTTCCATGCTCATAATATTGCTCAGTTATGAAACGTAGCTGTTCCACAGTCCATGCATTCATCTTGAAGGGTTAGTTTTAACTAACACTTTTATTTTGTTTTGTATCTTATCTTGTCTTGTATTGTCAAAACCTATACAATCCTGTACAAACTTGTAACTATCCTCTTTCGAATGATGCGTATGATTTTATAAAAGGACTTATACTTTAAGAGTTACAGGGGTTTCTTTTGGGTCCCATTTCTCTGGATCACCCTTTACTTATTTATTTCTATTTGTTTTTAAACTTTTTAGCACTGATGATGGAAATTGAATTTTTCCGAAACGTCTGTTAATAAACATGTACCATCTTTTCGTCCTCCTATTCCTCGCTCTCTCTCTATATATATATATATATATATATATATATATATATGGGTTAAACAAATAATGGACACTTTCTTTTTCGTTGCTGTGTTTTCCGATATCGTTAACGGCATTATATACTTTTCAAAGTTGATATACGAATGGGTATAATATTGGGGACATCTTCTATTTCAATAATTTAATATTGGTATTTCTTATTCTTACAGAATAAATAAAAAAATGTCGGTTGGAAAAAAAATATGTCAATGACTGAAAAAGGGTCATGATAGTAGTAGAAATCCGTTTGGTTGGTGTTTCAATATTAAAAATCGCGTGATTGTCCCCGCATCTCGAGGAACAGTCCCCAAGATTCGAATATATAAAAACGAATGGAAAAAAGTTCACCACATAAACACAATCCTCGTTATTCTCCTTAACTTCAACTTTATTCGAAATTCACACTACTGGTTTGGCGTTATGAAGGGGGCTTTACCCCAGTTCCCATAACATCGTTTTGAGTGATACTGCTCTTCGCAGACTATCCTTGTTAAGTTCTAAATAAAGTTTTGATGCAGTAGTTAGTTGATCGTTCACAGGTCGTAATAAAGTTCTTTGTCACATTCTGTCAGTGTTGCTTTGCACCCATACTACTGCTTATTTCATTTAGTTTTTTTTTCACTTCTCTCCATGTATTTATAACCTTGAGGACTGTTCCTCGAGATACAGAGGCAATTACGTGATTTTTAATACCGAGACACCACCCAAACGGGCTCCTGTTACTATTATGTCCCTTTTTCACAGTCAGTAATATCTTTTCCAACTGCCATTTTTTTAAATTTATTTTACATTTTATATATATATATATATATGGTGAGTCAAAAGTCTGGAAATATAGGAACTATGCTCTTCAATGCAAATACCGGGTTGCCCAGAAAAAAGTAAGCTATTGCTTTTATCAACTATTATATTTACTATTGTCAAGATTTGCTTGCTTTTATAACGATTTAAATAAATAATGTGCTTTTACATGTAGCACTTCTATATGTCTTTATAATTTTTGTTTTTAATATACTCTATCTTTGTTGCAGATTTTTCAAAAATATTTAATCGCCCATCAAAAATGCCTTCATATAGTCAAAAGATCTCATATTGATAAAACAATTACGTATTGAGAAACACTGGTGACAGAAAGATTATATCAATGTTTCCAAATAAACCATGGACTCGTTCTGGTGTACAAAAAAAATATTCGTAAAATTGATAGAACTGGATGTGTTGCTAGAACCAAAGGTAGTGAAAGAAAAAGAGAAGTTCGCACTGATGAAAATATTGCAATGGTTGAGGAAATGGTTCTAAGTCAGGAAGAAAAGCCTGGAACGCGTATGACACCGAATGAAATTGCGGCAGAAACATTTCAAGAAGTTCTATACAACGAATTGTCAAAGAAGATCCGCAAGTGACAGTTTATAAACGCTATCCAGCGCGGATCTTGAGTGAAGTCAATAAGACGAACAGAATGGAAGCGTGTCAAGCTTTTCTTGAAAGATTTCTCAATGTCAATAGAATCTGGTTTAGTGATGAAAAATCATTTTCAATTCGATCACCAATCACCACTCAAAACAATCGAGTGTATTCTACAGCAAGAACCAAGAGAGAAGTAACACCGGAAAGACTTTTAATCCAACGGTTTAACTTTTCTAAAAAACTAATGATCTCCTACTGCGTCTCAAAACTGGGTAAAAGTGATGTTGTTTTTTGTAGAAAGCGGTGTTAAAATGAATGCTGTTTATTATTGCAACAATATATTAGAAAAACATCTACCAAAAATTCGCGAAATTTCGGCAAATCGATATACATTTCAGCAAGATGGTGCAACAAGTCATACCGCTCACCTTACAATTGAATATTTAAACAAAGAAGTTCCTGACTACATAAAACCTAAAGATTGTCCTGGCAATAGCCCAGATTTGTCTCCTCTTCATTATGCACTATGGGGTGAACTGAAGGAAAGGGTTTATAGGAACACTAATTTCGCTAACATTGATCAATTAAGAGAAAAGATTGTGAAAGAATGGAATTGCTGCCACAAAATTTCATAAACAGGGCAATTGATAACTGGCGCTATCGTTTGGAGCTTTGTGTCCAACAAGGTGGTGGATATTTTGAGTATTTGATGTCATAATATAGACAATAAACGGGAGTATTTATTAACATGTATTATTTATTTTGTATTTCTTTTTATAAAACTTAAATAAAATCTTAAAAGCAATAGCTTACTTTTTTCTGGGCAACCCGGTATATATGTATATTTGCATTGAAAAGCATAGTTCCTATGTTTCCAGACTTTTGACTCACCCTGTATATATTTTCCAACCGTTGCTGAGCTACGGACATTTTAAGATGCGCAAACAACAAATCCCTACTTTATAGGGGAGGCCTCACGAGGCCTTAAGATTGTTAGGCTGAAGGTATTTGCACCCAGAGGTGTGATATTCGGATGTAAATAACGAATGCGGTATTTGTACTTCTGGGTACTGATACTCGCTTCGAAATCTTTTACGAATAAGCTCCTCCATACTCTGGGAAGGCTCAACAATCTAGTCTAGCATAGACCTAAAGCTCTTCCAAGGGTAACCTACTGTAGCCTCACACTAGCCTGTATCTCTTCTTTTTTTGAAATCCATAAGGAAAAGTAAGATTTTACTCATAATTAATAAACAAAGACAAAGCTCACTTCACTTACCTAATAAAAGGGAATTATTAAGCACGTTCATCACACGCGGCAACACCACCACCGACACGCTGTGTGTTTACACTTGCCGGGTCACACAGTCAGACACAATTGCCAGAACAAGATTTCTGGGTACCATACATTAGCCCAGTAACTTTTTATTTGTCATTTCATGCGGTTCTTATTTCTCATTTTAATATGCCCGCAATATTTCAAGTATTTATGATAACATGCAAAGTTATGATGTGAAGATGATCTAGCAAAATATTTCAAGATGGTACTAACTCACCGAGTGTTGATCGTATAATTTCTGAATGGCTACAATTATTAGCGACTCTAGCGAGCTTTACAAACAGAGCTACATTTGGAGATGCCTTATTTTTTTTTAAGTTTTGTATTTTTATGTATCTTGACAATAAGAAATTGTGGTCTTAAAGTCTACCAAAGATCATTAATGTAATTGTAGCTTGTACTGTATGTGAAAGATGTTTCTGATGTACGGTAGGCCTATAGGTATGAAGTTTATATCATGCTATTACTATATAATTATATATATACGATAATAATATAATAACGATAATATTAAGAATATATTTGCACCTGATATTTCAACATGTTATATATGTAATTTGATTCAAGAGTATATTTGCACCTGATATTATCATTATCAGACATTTTTAAAATTATATGTTAATACTTTATATTATTAAAATAAATGAAAAAGACCGAAAAAATTATTTGCAAACAATATAACAATTTACATGTCAGTTATAATGCCGATATTAGCAAAATTATTGTTTGCATCCAATATTATATATTCATTTCAAATCATATTATTTAGAAGTTTCTATGTTACAATTTACGACGGACGAAAATCAAAATTATCGACGCTAGTAGCTAGTTATCAGTATACCAGGCGGTATTCTTCTCTAGTTTGGCCTATTTTTTGTTATAGAAATAGATACAGTACAGTAATTTATACACATAAATAACACAAAACATTATATGAGCTCAGTTCAACTGATGACCAACTGATAGATTGCTTTCCTACATTAAGTCAATTGGTCTACTGCTGACTGACTGAATAATATTTATATACCGTGACATATATAATATTTATGTACCTAACGTCACAGGGACCTGTCACTAATTCGTTGGTCACCAAACTGAATAGTATTTATCAAAGACTGCCGCCTGACTAGTCATCTGTCTGAATAATATTTATCAAAGTATGCCGTATACGGTCACCTGTCAGGTCATGGTCCTCACCTGAAGAATATCCACCCCAACGCTACCGGGGGTTGAAAATTACAGAACAAAACAAATCAGGATTCCCTAAGTCCTCACGAAAGTCACGAGGCCTTTCCACTTTTTAGCCGAGGCCAAGGCCTGCAAAATATGTCCGAGGCCAGGCCTCAGACCCATATCTGATATATCTATCTATCTATTTATCTATATACACACACGAGTGTATATATATATATATATATATATATATATATATATTATATATATATTAATATATATATATTAACTGACCCGCCGACAGATATTGATCGAATTTGGGCATCGGGACAAATTTAAAGAATTGGATTTCGTCATATCGTCTATTAAGGGCTCGTGCCTGTCCCCCTGACTTACCGTATCATGGTATCATCATATCATGAACAGCTGTACTGGCTGTACCCAGATATCGGTGGCCATATATATATATATATATATATATTATATATATATATATATATACACACTCTACGATCTCCACCAAAGGGAAAGTTGAAGAACTGAAACTTGAAAGAAATATTAAAATACAAAAATGTTCTCTAACTACACTTACCATAGAGCTTTATTTTCTTATCTTTCGTCTCCACCAGAATGATGACGTACCCGCCCAAATCCACCATGGTTGCGTGGAAAGATAGAGAAAAGCAGAAGGATTTTCGCTCGCACTAATCACCCATCACGTGTTTTACACTGTGTCACGGAGCCACAGTAGGCGTGGCTACGTCATAGGCCTATATTTCGACCGATTTAATCGCTGGAGTTGCCATTTGCCATTAAAATTCGTCTTAAAATTTAAAAAATGTCTCATTTCCCAACGTCATTTCCACGCACTGGATGAGTCATCTTATTTTCCATCGAAAATCTTCATTTCACAAAAAAAATTCTCGAATAAAAATTGGAATTTAATTATTAAAAAGGCAAAAATTTAATTAAATTAATTTTCAATTAAAATACCAATGATTTCGCGATATTATTAGGAGTAATGACAAAAGGTCAAAGTACTCGGATGGATTGTTTTCTGTTTAGTTTAGGAATGTCAAATTACTGGTATTTAGAAACCTCCCATATTTAATTGTGAATTCACACCATTATATATATATATATATATATATATATGTTAAACACAGACCGTGCATGGCACAAGGAACTCTTCTGGGAAAATTAAATCCACTATAGTCCGAATAAGTAATGATAAATGACAAATACCATAGTTTTTTTTTCCTTTTTCATGATTTTAGCCCGACGTGGGCAACGGGTCTCTCGCAAAGAGATCCCATAAATATAGCTTCCCTCACCAGCTATCTGCAAAGCAGACAGGATCCAGCTTTGGGACGTGGATCTAGGGTTTAAAGCAAACCTAGATCCCTACACTCAGAACCTCTATATAAGTAAAAGACTCGTTGCATTCACGTCGTGTTGAATAAATCAAAGAAAAAGGGGGTAACTATTGTATTTTTAGCCAAAAAAACCAAAACTTAAACCTCAACCGGGACATTGAGCGTCCACTTTTCAAGGCACGAATAATGATAATGATAACCTTGAACATTATCTAGAGCGTGGAACTACAGTAACAAATGCATCGTATTCTGACATGCTTTGGAATGAGTTAAAGCAAGCAATTCGCGCAAAACGGAGAGGGAGATTGTCGGAAGGTGTTATTCTGTTACACGACAATGCGCGCCCTCATACAGCTGCACAGACTAGAAAATTCCTTCGAAAACTTAAATTTTAAGTTCTCGACCATCCAGCCTACAGTCCAGACCAGGCACCTTCGGATTTTTACCTGTTTGGACCACTAAAAGACGCTTTGAGAGGTCAGCGATTCCGAGGCGATGATGACCTGAAGGAGGCGGTGCTTGACTGGCTACGCACACAGACAAAAACATTCTTTTGTGATGGCATTAGGAAGCTTGTAGATCGCTGGACTAAGTGTATTGAGAAACAGGGAGACTATGTTGAGAAGTGATGTGTTTATAATCTATCAGATGTGAAAATAAAATTGTGAAAATAAAAAGTGCGGATACTTTGATTTACCCTCGTGTGTGTATATATATATATATATATATATATATATATATATTACTGGTTCTCGTTTTAGTGAATGAGAAATGTTAGGTTTGAACGGAACATTTTGACATTTCAAAAGGACGTTCTTATTTTCAAAACGATTCGTTCATTCCATAAAATATATATATATATATATAATTATATAATATATATTCTATTCTTTCCTTTTACAGTTTACATATATTTTTTTAAATTTAAAATAATATAGGCTACAGTATATATATATATATATATATATATATATATATATATATATATATATATATATATATATATACTGGATCCCGTTTTAGTGAATGAGAAAAGTTAGATTTGAACGGAACATTTTGATATTTTAAAAGGACGTTCTTTTTTCCAAAAAGAAAAAGATTCGTTCATTCTATAAAAAAATAATAATAATTTCCATTTTTCTTCTTTTTTACAATTCAGACATTCTTTTTACATTTGAATATATATACAGGGTGTCCCGTAAGTCTGGACCCATAGGGAAAAATAATAAAATTACAAAATAGTCCAAAAATTTATTACATAATCTGTTCAAAGTGTCCGCCGTTGTGTCGCACACATAGTTGAAGACGTAATCTCCACTGCGACAGCACTTTCTGAATCACAGTCGCAGAAATTTCTTGACACGCCTCCACAATGCGTGCTTTAAGGTGGAAAATGTTCTGAAGTTTGACCTCGTACACTTTGGCTTTCAAGTGGCCCCACAAATAAAACTCCAGCGGAGTAAGATCATAATAAAAAAATAATAAAATAATAATAAAAATAATAAAAAAATATATTATAAATAAATTTTTGGACTATTTTGTAATTTTATTATTTTTCCCTATGGGTCCAGACTTACGGGACACCCTTATATATATATATATATATATATTATATATATATATATATATATATATATATCTCAAATCCATAAAATTTTCTTTATTTTTTAGTCAAACAACGTATGGCAAAATTAAGCCTTATATTTTTCCGACGTCGCTTGATGAACTATTTCATATTGCAAGAGTTCAAGAGGCCTTTGCATGCATTCAATACTAATATATATATATATTAATATTTTTAATTATATTTATATTAATTATATCAACCTAAAATAAAAGAAAATAATAATTATTATTATTATTACTATTTACGGACGTGTATCTATCTTTGTACGTCTATTTCTACTGGACCCAAATAATATAAAAAAAAAACTTTTTCAAACTCGTCAAATTTCACTTAACTTTAAAATAATAATTTTTGTTTTTTTTACCAAAAACAGAAACCATTTCTCAACTCTAAAACTTTCCTCCCTCAATTCGCCAAAAGTACTCCGAGTGACGAGGGAGAAAAAACATCCAAGTTCTCCACGACCAATCATTATCATTATAATTATTATTAATGATGATGATAATAATAATATAGATATTTTTTTAGCTTTACATAAGATGAAATAAAGTTAAAAAGAAAAAGAAAAAAATTGTCTGGTTTTGAAATCGAGATATCTCACGCGAAAGTTCTTTTAGGTTTGTCTCATCGTATATCAATGAATTAATCCTTAAATCTTGGCTTCTTCATCCTATCGGAGAAGGATCCCTCGTCCTCCGGAGCGAGATCCCACCCTAGTTGGCACTTTAAGACGACCCAGTGCCACGGACGTGTTGGCCCCTTCACAATGAGAAGCTGACTACAGCATCTCTCACTCTCTGTTCAATCGATCTTACGCCTCCCCCTCAACAGAAACCGCCATTCCCTTACTCCGCCATGAGTCCCCTACACGGGGTACTCGAACCCCCATCCCCTCGTCGCTCCCCTCAGATAGCTCTTGTCTCCCCTCCCGAAGGTCGTCACTCAATGAAAATATCGTCAGGATTTTGAGATGCTTTGAACATATTATTATTAATATTAATGTAAAAACGAACTAACAAACGCACGCATCATCAAGTAAAGCGTCGATCGGTCTTTCGCATTTCGTATGGAGGACCCCTTTTTTGAGTCGTCGTTGCGCTGTCGCCCACGTGCTTTAGGGGAGCGCGTTAAGTTGCGTGTCTCCACATTAATCTATAGCTAAGAAGGGGGGGAGGGTCAGTAATTTAGCAAAATATACAAAATGTGTGTTCATAATAAAACATGCGCGCGCGCGCGCGCGCAGGATTCAATTAATAATTAAGGATTCATATAAAAAATTTAGTGTTTATTTTATAATTAATTTTTTAAAATTTTTTGAAATTAATTGGAAATGATAAATTATTAATTAACAAATTAATTAAATAATTCTTATTCCATCGTCAAAATTTCTTCGGTCTTTGACTGAAATTTGGACGATAACCTTTGGAAAAAAAAGTTACCCCTAAATTTAGTTCAAATATGACATTCCGCCCCCTCCCCCTAAATTCTCTCACCCCCAACACGTTTTAATTTTATTTTTAAAAATTTTGCAATAAAAAAGTGTCATAAAATTTTTTACAACGTAACTTAATCTCATACTTCTTATTGTCCTTCATTTATTTTTTATCAAGAATGCTCGTGAATGCTTTCTTTCCTCGAGCTTATTGTAGCAACCTAACCTAACCCAACCTAACCCAACTCAACCCAATTCAACCCGACAAAAATTGAAATGGTGCAATGTAAAACGAATCAAACGTAACTAAACCAACTCCCACCAAGTCAAACCAGACCAATCCAACCGCAACCCACTCTTGTTTCGTAGCTTTAGTCGAAGGGCAAAAAGGGAAAGTCTGCTACATGCCGTTTCAGGGACGTGACACGTAGTACATTTTCCTTTTTTATGGTTCAATTTATCTTGTAATATTGTTTGTATTAGGATTTCCTCGTCAGTTCGATATGGAGGAAAGTCTTGACCGGTCTCTTAAAGTAAATACGAGATTTCACATTTTTAACGCTAAATGCGAGACATTTAATATGAGTATATAGACACTAGACAGTTGTAAATAATACGTCTTATCACACAATAAAAAGGTGGGGGTGTCCAATAATAATTGTCTTTATTATTATTGTTATTATTATTATTATTAAAATAATTAAAATAATTAAATAAACCAAAACCAAAAAAGTCTTTTCACCCACGCTCTAATTAATGTTAATCAAAGATAATTAATGAAATGGACGCTGACTCGAATAGGCGTGGCCTTCCACTGCACCTATATATTACCATAATGGAAAACAATTTTGGAAAACATCAAAACTCGTCTCAAATAATGGTATGTTAATTTTATTGATGGAAGGGGAAGTTACAAAGACCGATGTGCCCTTGCGAGGTCAATCCCAACGATTAAACTTTTATGACTGACGGTTGGTTATTACGATACTGCCAACCTTTTGGAATCTATTCGCCACCGCCCATTCATAGCTATACATAGGCGTCGCTGTTCAAGTTTCGACGCGTGACAATGAGCGGGATAACTGGATATGGGTCCCGGGATAGCTAGATATGGGTCCCGGATAGCTGGATATGAGTCCCGGGATAGCTGGATACGAGTCCCGAGACAGCTGGATATGGGTCCCGAGATAGCTGCATATGGGTCCCGGGATAGCTGGATAAGCCAATAAATAATCTTTACGTTAACAGTCACAATACTTTTGGAATACAAGCCATCTTTTCTCCGTTTACACAAGGTGTTAGTGGAGAACACCGTCTTTACCTTCAACGATACTCTGTATCAGCAAGGCTCGTTCTGAATGCGTTCTGCAGCATCCATAATTCGACGAAGCAATTCATCTCTCATTCAATATTACGACGAGTTAGAATGTATATTCAAGCTGAAGGCGGCCATTTTGAACATTTATTGTAGACTGAGCTGTACATACTTAGCACTTGCAAAAGAACTTCACTTTTTTCTACGTGAAGGTCAAAATATGAAAATAAAAACCCACTCTAATAGACAGAGTTTATTTCCACAACAGTTTCGATGCCCACTGGCATCCTCTTCGGGTGGATACATAAAAACGAATGAACCAAAACAAGAGGGAAAACAGTCCAGGGACCGACCGTTAAGAAATTCGTACCTAGGTTAGATCCCGTTCTCCCGAGGAGGATGCCAGTGGGCATCGAAACTGTCGTGGAAATAAACTGTCTATTAGAGTGGGTGTTTATTTTCACACTTAGCACTCGTTCAATAAAATAGATTATTATGTGCGAACCAATCTTTAACTTCAAATACCCATAGCTACGTAACCGTTGAGAATAGAACCTATGTTCATGGGACATTTTTGACTGGGAATGACCTCAAAATAATCTTCTGAAATATTGACAAAGTCCTGGGACACCCTGTATATACAGGGTGTCCCATAAGTCCGGTTTCGTAGGAAAATTTAATTTGAATTAAATTTACAAAAGTAATACATGAGAACTAAAACAAATGGTAAAATTGATGTCTTCTTTTGGGACCTTTTTTTTTTGTTGCAGGTAGAATAAGATGCAATGGTTAATATGGAAGCAAGTTACACTCGTAAGGAAAAGGCGGATCTGAGACCCTTGGTTTAGGTCTTTTGCTTAAAGGCCGAGCTATCAGAGCCTATAGTCACTATAGAAAACAGGTGAAACAACCTACTTTCGGTATGTTACAACACACACACACACACACACACACACACACACACACACACACACACGTCCCAAAATCTGACAAAATAATGCTTTAAATGTAAAAATTAGAAAAAAAATTCAAAATTCATACTTTCCTCTCGATCTCCAATGATGTAAAGTGGTCCTGAAATCTCGTCTTTTAAAGCTTCAACTGCCAAAATTCATCATTTCGGTTTCTTAAACTAATTCCCAAAGTACAGGGTGTCCGAAAAGTCCCGTCACCCCCTACAAAATGTACATATTGTATACCAATTTTATTTTTGCGTGATTAATTGAATTTATATGTGATCCATTGACATTTTTTCTTTTTCAGGTATTAGAGTTGTGTGAACAATGGCAGACCAGTCCACTTACACTCTGGAGGAAAGGATAGTGATGAGCATAAGGGCTCATGAAAGGTCACATACTGGCAAAACGATGCATGATATCCAGAATGATTTCAACACGAGATTCAATAAGGCTGCACCACTAAACAAGACGGTATTACGATGGAGAAAAAGCTGTTTGAAACTGGCTCCATCAAGGACAGACCACGGTCGGGAAGACCAACAACGCGAGCGGAACAATGTGAAGGTGTGATTGCATCGGTGGTTCGTCCACCGAAAAAAATCACTTCGGAAACGATCACGAGAACTTGCAGTCCCCATGTCCACAATGAGAGATCACGTGACAAAAGATCTCGTCATGAAACCATACCGCCCGTCATTTGTTAATGAATTAAACGATACAGACATGCAGAAACGATATGAAGCCTGTGAACGGTTTTTGACTGTTTTTCCAAAAATTCCTGCACGTGGAACAGTGATTTTTTCTGACGAGTGTGCAATTTACCGTAGCGCCAAAATAAGAAATGTTTACTTTTGGAGCAAGGAAAATCCACACTTATTTGAGGAACTGGAACACCATCCACCGCACGTGATGATATGGGCTGCAGTGTCTGCCAGGAACTTGTTCGGTCCATATTTTTTTGAGGAGGGTCCTGTCAACCAAACTGCCTACCTCAACTGGTTTGTGCCTGAGCTCAAACGTTTAGGGCTGCTTGGTCGGGTGTGGTTTCAACAAGACGGGGCTCCGGCTCATTTTGCCATTAATGTGAGGGAATTCCTCAACGAAGTGTTCAGAGACAAATGGATCGGCCGTTGCTCGCAACATTTACCTGCCCCTCTTGAGTGGCCGCTCCGAAGTCCAGATGTCTTCATGTGACAATGCGTTATGGGGTTTTGTCAAGCAGAAAGTATCCGGGTGCGTTACCGCACAACAGAGGAACTGAAACACGCTATTCGAGATGCATTTGGTGCAATCACTCCAGCAATGCTGCGTCGATTCTCACACCGCACATGGAGGTGCATAATCCTTTGTTACGAAAATAATGGTGCGCACACAGATATTCTTGATTAGTATTTACTGTAATTAAAGTAATCGTTGCTAGTGACTTGTTTCTTAAATTACACCCACCACTGTTTCTTAAATTACACCCACCACTGTTTCTTAAATTACACCCACCACATATAAATACAAGTAATCAGACAAAAATAAAATTGGTATTACAATATGTACATTTTGTAGGGGGTGGCGGGACTTTTCGAACACCCTGTAGTTTTGCATTTCACTAACTTTCCCAAAATGCGAACTGATGGATCAAATATTTAATATATTTTTCTAAGGTACCCCTGGTTTAGGGTCCTAACCCCCACTTCCTGGGGATATGGGACATTTGGATGCTACTATTTTTATTAGAAGTTTACGACGGCGATGAGCAAGCATTAACAGACAAACCGCCTCGCCCTTCTACGGTTGGTTCACAAAAAAATGCTTAGTCCGACGGTACAGGTCGACGATGTAACCAAACAAAGAAAAATGAAAGATAAATTTAAATGGAAGAAGGAGGGAGGAAGAACGACGAAAAGGGGGAAGAAAAGAACGTCGAAAGGGAGGGGGAGGGGGAAGAAGGATGAAAGGTGAGGGGGTAGGGAGAAAAACGAAAGTGTGTGTGTGTGTGTAGAAAAGAAATTGTGCCCGGGCTTAACCGGGAGCGCGCGGGCGTGAAGAACAAATTCTCGTTAGTTTAGGGCTCCGCATCCCGGGTCTTACTAACCCCACAAGGAAGTCAGAAGACCTCCCCCCCCCGACACCCACACCAAACACCGCGTCTCCTAAAATGAGATAAAAGATTCCAATGGAGCCACGCGCCAAAAAATGGAGAGGTGGGAAATCGGAAGACAAAAACGTCGATCACTCATCCACTTAGCTCACCTCTCAGATCGGTTCATCTCTCTCTTCTCTCTCTCTCTCTCTCTCTCTCTCCTCTCTCTCTCTCTCTCTCTCTCTCTCTCTCTCTCTCTCTCTCTCTCTCTCTCTCTCTCTCTCTCTACTCGATGTTGGGGAGTAATATCGAGGCGACCGACTGATTTGGAAAAGGACTTGGGTGTGATAATTAGCAGCGACCTTGTTTACCAAACAGTGCGTAGAGGTGGAAAAGAAAGCCCAGAAGCTGTTGGGTTATATCAGGAGGCAATTTCAGTTTCGGAACAAGGAGATTGTGCTCTCTCTGTACAATTCCCTGGTTCGGCGGCACCTGGAGTATGCAGTGCAGTTCTGGTCGCCCACCCTCAGGAAAGATATTGAGAGGCTGGAGCGAGTGCAGGCGAGGGCCACAAAGTTAATCCCTTTCGTTAGGCATATGAGCTACAATCGACGCTTACGCGCCCTGAACTTGGTTTCGCTGGAAACTCGGAGGCTGCGCGGTGAACTGATTGAGGTTTTCAAGCTCTTACGCGGGTTCAACGATGTCGATTTTAGAAGCATGTTTAGTTTAAATGATAGCCCAACTCTCGACTTTCAGAAAGCCTTTGATAAGGTACCTCACCGCCGGCTAATGGCGAAAGTGCGCGCGCTGGGTATCGGTGGGGAAATAGGTAGGTGGATTGAAAACTGGCTGAGGAATAGGCGGCAGAGGGTGGTAATTAAAGGGGCTAGTTCGGGTTGGGCCTCGGTCACTAGTGGGGTTCCTCAGGGTTCCGTTTTGGGGCTACTGTTGTTTATCATTTACATAAATGATATCGACGGTGGCATCGTCAGTTGGATCGCCAAATTCGCTGATGACACCAAGCTTGGGGCCAATGTTGGGACGCCCGAAGCGATCGAGGAACTGCGTGCGGACCTAGGTAGGATAGGAGAGTGGTCCGAAAAATGGCAAATGCCGTTTAACTTGGGTAAATGCAAAGTGATGAACATTGGCTACGCCAATCCCAAGTCGGACTACTCGATGTTGGGGAACAATATCGAGGCGACTGATTTGGAACAGGACTTGGGTGTGCTAATCAGTAGCGACCTTAAGTTTACCAAACAGTGCGTAGAGGTGGAAAAGAAAGCCCAAAAGCTGTTCGGTTATATCAGGAGGCAATTTCAGTTTCGAAACAAGGAGATTGTGCTCTCTCTGTACAATTCCCTGGTTCGGCCGCACCTGGAGTATGCAGTGCAGTTCTGGTCAGGAAAGATATTGAGAGGCTGGAGCGAGTGCAGGCGAGGGCCACAAAGTTAATCCCTTTCGTTAGGCATATGGGCTACAATCGACGGTTACGCGCCCTGAACTTATTTTCGCTGGAAACTCGGAGGCTGCGCGGTCAACTGATCGAGGTTTTCAAGCTCTTGCGCGGGTTCAACGATGTCGATTTTAGAAGCATGTTTAGTTTAAATGATAACCCAACTCGCAACAATGGTTGGAAGTTGGATTTGAAACTGTTTAGGACTAATGTGTGTGGGAATTACTTTACGTATAAGATCTGTGACACGTGGAACAGGTTACCTTCAGAAGTTGTGAACAGTTCCTCTGTGTATCAGTTCAAGAAAAGGTTAGACCAAATCTTGCACACTATTTGAGTTTGTAAAAAATTTTCCGTGGCACCCGTTGCCATTGGTATCTCCTCGGTATGGGCCGCAAGGCCTTTTGAGGTACTTCTTTTCCTTGTAACTCCTTGTAACTCTCTCTCATCGATAGTGTTCGATGTACCGCGACAGTCGTTGCCGATAGAATAGACAAACTGAGCGCGTTTAAGGCTCCTGGGCCAGACCAGTTTCTCCCGACAGTGTTGCGGGAGGTGCGCGACCAGGTGGCTCCCCACCTGGCTACAGTCTTCAACAAATCGTTGGAGCCGGGCCAGGTGCCTGGTGACTGGAGGGAAGCCAACGTGACCCCTATCTTTAAGAAAGGGGATCACGAAAGTCCAGGGAACTAGTCTCACTTCAGTTGTACGTAAATTATTAGAGGGGATAATAGCGGATAGGATCGTTGACCATTTGGATTCGTACAAGCTGCTTGAGGACTCCCAACATAGGTTTAGACGGCATAGGTCTTGTCTCACCAACTTGCTCGAGTTTTTCCACGTCATGTTGAGTGAGTATGATAAGAGTAGGGTGATTGATATACTTTATCGCGACTTTCAGAAAGCCTTTGATAAGGTACCTCACCGCCGGCTAATGGCCAAAGTGCGCGCGCTGGGTATTGGTGGGGAAGTAGGTAGGTGGATTGAAAACTGGCTGAAGAATAGGCGGAAGAGGGTTGTAATTAAAGGGGCTAGTTCGGGTTGGGCCTCGGTCACTAGTGGGGTTCCTCAGGGTTCCGTTTTGGGGCTACTGTTGTTTATCATTTACATAAATGATATCGACGGTGGCATCGCCAGTAGGATCGCCAAATTCGCTGATGACACAAAGCTTGGGGCCAATGTTGGGACGCCCGAGGCGATAAAGCAACTGCGTGTGGATCTACGTAAGATAGGAGAGTGGTCCGAAAAATGGCAAATGCCGTTTAACTTGGGTAAGTGCAAGGTGATGCACATTGGCTACGCCAATCCCAAGTCGAACTACTCGATGTTCTGGAACAATATCGAGGCGACTGATTCGGAAAAGGACTTGGGTGTGCTAATTAGCAGCGACCTTAAGTTTACCAAACAGTGCGTAGAGGTGGAAAAGAAAGCCCAGAAGCTGTTGGGTTATATCAGGAGGCAATTTCAGTTTCAGAACAAGGAGATTGTGCTCTCACTGTACAATTCCCTGGTTCGGCCGCACCTGGAGTATGCAGTGCAGTTCTGGTCGCACACCCTCAGGAAAGATATTGAGAGGCTGGAGCGAGTGCAGGCGAGGGCCACAAAGTTAATCCCTTCCGTTAGGCATATGGGCTACAATCGACGGTTACGCGCCCTGAACTTGTTTTCGCTGTAAACTCGGAGGCTGCGCGGTCAACTGATCGAGGTTTTCAAGCTCTTACGCGGGTTCAACGATGTCGATTTTAGAAGCATGTTTAGTTTAAATGATAACCCAACTCGCAACAATGGTTGGAAGTTGGATTTGAAACAGTTTAGGACTAGTGTGTGTGGGAATTACTTTACGTATAAGACACACACACACACACACACACACACACACACACACACACACCAACTGACAAAACAAAAACAAATAGATTTTGTCTTTTTTGGAATTATGTCCAGAAAAATGTTAGTCTAATTTTATCTTTTCGTTTACAGACTTTTTATACCAATCTTTGTAAATGAGGGTTAGGTTAAATTACGTTAGTTTAGGTTAGGTCAGGTCAGGTAACTTTGTTTCGCGTCGTCTTTTTTAATGGAAGTCAAACACTTCTCGAAAATACTGTATTTTGCATTCGAGAAAAATTCCTCGACATCTCGTCAGGCAAGATTTTTGTCTCGCAAACAGTGCCAATGCCTCATTACTTAAGTCCTTGTCACAGTACCTCATTACTTAAGCCTTGGCTCGTAGGCCATGACAAGGACCTAAGTTGCATACCTAGCCTAATAAACTTCCAAGGCCGATTCAACCATGTTGAAGTTGTCGCCGATTTCCTTTACGTACTTACGGGAGTATATATGAAAAATAGTACAGGGTGAATAAAGAAGTCCCCCTCTCCCCCCAAAAAACGAAATAAATAACCTGCAATAAATTGTTTTGGACACATTTTTGGATCACCCTGTATGCTAAGCATCCCAAGATCAATATTACGCCCTCGTCGAAATACCAGATTAATGAAACCTAATTTAACCTAACTAAACAGGTTAGGACAAGTTAGGATAGGTTTAGATGGTTAAGTTAGATCAAGATATTTCGGATTAGATTGGGTTAGATTAGGTTTCCATAATTTTCCTTTCGACGATTTTCCGAAGAAACAAAAATATTAGCCAAATTCGAGCATGGCCCCCCGTCGTGAAAATTTTAAAAAATGTAACTGCATAATTGCTACATTTTGGTGACTTTTCAGGAAAAAATAGGCAGCAAAATCGTCAGTTTAGTGCAATGTTTTTTCTAGTGATTTCCATATTTTTTCATGAAAGTAAATTATGACACGTGACTTGGAACTTATATTTGGCAATACCATGATAAAATCCATTTTAATTACAATCAACCACACCCCCGTTCCCTTCCCTTAATCACAACGCATTATATGACCATAAAGTATTTATTTTAAACCAGTTAAATCGCATAAAAACAAACATATTTTAGTCTTTCAATAAGCCAAAACGCGTAATACTGAGATATTTAACTTTCTGCGCTTTAGTCAGAATTAGGTTATTGTTAAAGCGTATTTTATTTAGATAACAAGGGGGATGCCATTCCCCCCCCCCTCAATTCGAGCCCCGCACTTACTCGTATATCGTTCGCGCCAAAATGCGTTCGTTTTTCGTAGTTTCTTCTGGGCTAAACCGTACCTTTCGATTCCGTTAAGTATTTTAGGCACTATAAACCTATTTGAGAGCTCAACCAACCCACCCCAAACCAACCCAACTTAACCTTCTTTAATATAGGAGTAAAAAGACACATATTCAAAGACATATTCGACACAGTCTCATTCCTTTTCTGTCCAATTCCGTACCGCGAGAGTTAATTGGTGTTTTCAATCTTTTATCGACTCAGTCGGTGAACTATGGAACACTCTTCCTCAATCCATCTTTCCCCTCGTATATGACCTCTAATCTTTCAAACGCAGTGTCCAGGCATCTCGAAAACCCTGGACCTTGAATTTAGCTCTCTCTTCTTCTTCTATGGGGGGGGGGGGCGCTTTTGCCGGCATTCGCCCTTGACCCCTCCTTCCCGCATACAAAAAAATAATAAATTAAACTTTAGCATAAACGCTACAAGTATATCCCATTGACACCCGCTCTACGTCATACAGACCTAACATTAATTAATATAAAATCATTTATTATAATTTTTGCACAAGTGGTGGACAAATATTTTTCTTTCTTATCATAATATTTAGCAATTATTTTGTTGGCTATTTACTGATATATATATATATATATATATATATATATATATATATTAATCTGAAATATAAAAGATGAAAAAATTGCTAAGCCAATATGCTGTAACCTGCAAGGTCTAAACTTAATTAAAAGAGTCTATTTCCGATATTTAAACAATACATACAAAATAATCTTGTTTTTACAACAAATAAAAATAAATTTATTGAAACTATACTCTGTGTGTGTGTGTGTGTGTGTGTGTGTGTGTGTGTACTTTTTTTTTTACGGGCCTCTGACATGGAATTATAATTTCAAATTATTGCAAGCGGATCTGACAGGTATCTATCGGCATTTTTAACGAGAAACAAGCAAACCTACGCACGAGTTTCGAGCAATTATTTAGTTAATAACTTTAGTTCTGCTCACTAATTAGTTAACAATGCACGAAACACACACACACACACAACACACACACACACACACACACACACACACACAGCTTTCAACCTTTCAAATGTTCCGTGCGATGATTCCTCATTTCACGAAGGTCAAGCTTGTCGCCCCTCCTCTCGAGTTTTCCTGGTGAAGTAGAGGGTTGGTTTTTGTACTCTCCACCTCACATATATGTAAATATATTAGCGCAAACGTACACTTTGTAAAACAGAAAATTGGAGAAGTTAATTAAATGAGAAACTAGGAACCGATGGGGCTCGAACCCGTATCACCAGGTATCAGAAGTCACTACAGACTTTATTCACTCAATGAGCCACCCCGGACTCTAAAATAACTCTTGCATTTCGCTGGTCTCAGTTGCTGTACTATATATTCCGCGACCTTCATGAAGTTCATAAATATTTTTAGTGCACTGACCGTACTTTAATTGTAAAATCGTCAAACACGGAAAAATTAAAGGTAAAAATGTGTATATTTCCAATAAATTTAGTCACTATTTCCCTGTATGAAGGTGCAAAATTTTAAAGAAAATATGCCATGTACTATACAGTACATTAACGAATGAAACTATTCTTAATGCTACCTCACACTCATTACAATACCAATACAGGGTTTAAAAAAAAAATGCTACGACTTATATGGCTCTAATATGTCACTGCTTACCACTTAGAGTTTGTGTGTTTTTCTTTTGTTTATGTAAGAATCCTTGACTACTCTACCAAAACCTACATTTTATTTTTACTTTATCACGTGTAGTTCCTGATAATACAAATGCATTAAGGGGTTTTTCAACTAAATTTTAACATTTGTCCGACTGTAAAATACATATCTGAAGATGTACATTCTTAATAATCTTTGATAAACTTTAATCCTCTCACTATCAAAGATGTGACTGATAAATAGAGCCCGGATGTTTAGGCACTAAAACCTTTAAAAAAAGGCAGGCAAATAGGAAAAATAAACATTCAAAATAGGCAGTAAAAAAACCCAAACGAGCATTTATAAATTTGCTTTCCAAAAGCGCTTAATCAAGAATAATACTTTTATATACGCATAATACATATAACGACGCCATTAGTGAACAAAACAGTAGGTAATGCAAATATTAGTTACGCATAATAACAATTATTTCATTTCCAAAAATAAAGTTTAATATAGAATAATACCATTATATACGTATAAATAACACATATTACAACGCCATTAGAATAAACAAAACAATAGATACTGAAAATGTTTAATATATGATAGTGTAATACTATTATGCACTCTCAGTATATATATATATATATATATATATATATATATATATATATATATATATATATATATATATATATATATATATATATACAGGGTGTCCGAGAATTATCTGTACAATTTTTGGCTGTTATTAAAAGTCAACCATGAAGTGTAGAAATTCCAGTGTTGTCCCATTTTACAGAGAATCTCATTAAGTTTTTTCTGATACCAAGTTTTGACAAGTTTTTTAGAAATTCCAGTGTGTCCGAACATTATCTGTACAATTTCATCTTTTAATAAAATTCTTGATAACACAAGTAAAATTCTTAAACAAGATTATTTAGAATCTGTTTTTCAAAAGTTTCTTTTATTAAAGTAACGTTGTTACAAACATTCGATATGTGCACCATTAGTGATTCGCAAAACATCCAATCGATACTCCAAATGTTGCCATGTACGCTGCAGCATATCCACATCAATTCGCTCAATAGCAGCTGTGATTCTTGCTTTTAAATCATCAATGTCTGTCACCCGCGTACATTTCTAAAAAACTTGTCAAAACGTGGTATCAGAAAAAACTTAATGAGATTCTCTGTAAAATGGGACAACACTGGAATTTCTACACTTCATGGTTGACTTTTAATAACAGCCAAAAATTGTACAGATAATTCTCGGACACCCGGTGTGTGTATATATATATATATATACAGTATATATAACTGCAATGACCACGCAGTATATTAATGTATAGAAACGACGTAAGTATAGAGGAGTGTTCTGCACACGAGGAAGAGAAATAACGAACAAATGAAAAATGAGGTGACCGCCCGGGAATCGAACCCAGGATTTTCCGATTGCCGGTCAGATATGCTACCACTACACCACGGGCCTCGATCAGTCAGAAGTCGTAATTCTCCTACATAGGGCGAAACCAATGCCTTGAGAAGGCACCCTCGCAAATCGTGAATATGTACATTTAACTGGGTTCGATTCCCGGGCGGTCACCTCATTTTTCATTTGTTCGTTATTTCTCTTCCTCGTGTGCATAACACTCCTCTATACGTACGTCGTTTCTATACATTAATATACTGCGTGGTCATTGCAGTTAAATGTACATATTCAAGATTTGCGAGGGTGCCTCTCAAGGCATTGGTTTCTGCCCTATGTAGGAGAATTACGACTTCTGACTGATCGAGGCCCGTGGTGTAGTGGTAGCATATCTGACCGGCAATCGGAAGATCCTGGGTTCGATTCCCGGGCGGTCACCTCATTTTTCATTTGTTCGTTATTTCTCTTCCTCGTGTGCAGAACACTCCTCTATACTTACGTCGTTTCTATATATATATATATATATATGGGATGAATTTCACGCTTAAACACGTGAAATGAATGAATGATGCAAACCCACGAGGAAAAAGAAAAAAATTATTCCAAAGCCTTTTGTGTATTGAGCAATACACCTCATCATGGAATCTTTTAACTTTAGAATTCCTTGACGAGGTGTATTGTTGAATACACGAAAGACCTTGGGATAATTTTTTCTTTTTCGTTGTAGGTTTGCATCATATACCTTTGGTAACCTTTGGCTTACTTCTGCCCGAATTGTTCATTCTGACGAAGGTCAAGCTTTTCACTCCACCTAGACCTACAGTTTAACGTGAAATCCGAACCACGCTTCACCAGCAGCCCAGCGTCTTAACCACTATGCTACCCAGGGTACCCATTTATCTACCAACCAATTTCTTTATTGTGTGGAAGGATGAACAGTTGAGTTTTGCTGCCGCCGCCTGCCGTTACCGGGTCTCGATCCTGGGTCGATGGATTCGTAGTCAGCGACGCTAACCACTACACCACCGAGGCGCATATAGATATATATATATAAAACAGAAAGTGATAGGCCTATTTTGAGACTCCAATGGAATAATAATAGAAAATAATGGAAAAAAGGCAAATTAAGCACTTTATGACGAAAGGGGCACTTTTTTTCCTGTAAACGCAAAAATAGGCACAAAAAGGCATTTATGACATTTTGCCTGAACATCCGGGCTCTACTGATAAACTGGGTGCAATTGTGAAATTCGGTAGATAAATTCGTAGGTTTGGAAAGTCAAGTAACTTTTCTTCATTTTTCCAATTATATATTTTTTTTGGTTTAAATACCCTTTAACTCATATTTTACTTGGAAAGTTTAGTAGTTTAGCTCAGATTATATTGGTTAGGTAAGTTTTATAGGTAACGCGAAACTCGCATTAAAAAATTAAACTATTTTTAGGGTATAAATATTTTTAAAAAAAGAGACCGATTTCATTTTTCTTTGATTTTTAGTTAATTTCTGCCGAAGCAAAGATTTAACTAATTTTTAAGTCATTTTACGATCTTTGCGTTTCATATGGTTCACCTTCTCAGGAGTCTCCCTTAATAAGACATAAATGCTATTTAATGGTTCCCACGAACCCAAACTTGGGTTACGGATTATAAAGTGTCATTTTACACTTTCTTAATTCATTAAGGTGAAACTCTGAAAACTATTCGCTGTGTCTACTTTGAAAGTGAGAGTAGTAACGGGTATAATAATGTACTCTGAATATAAAATGCAAAAAGAGTACATTTAGTACACCGAAAGTTATTCTTTAATCCGGAGAAGAGCACATTTTTAATTCAAGAAAACCTTGTTTGTGAAGAAGCTATACCGCTTCGTGTACGTTCTTCTACCGAATAATAGTATACTTTTTAAGTACTTCATCTCCTACAGAGTACAATTAAAGCTATTTCTACTTTTAACTTAAAAGTATTGCTACAAAAGGCAAGTTTTAGAACGTACACAAATGTCAACTTTTATTTATTCCTTAAAACTAATATGTAATTTAATGGATCTTAAGAGGTTAACACTTACTTGCAACGAGAATGAGTGCAAAACTAACCCCCCAGCCCCCGCCCCACCCCCTTTCACCCCCTTTCACCGCCAACTTAGGAAAAGACAAAACGTACCAACCTGGTGATCATGGACAATTTAAAATATTTTTACCACTACAACACTTCCCACGATAAAAGGTGTCTCGTAATAGAGAGAGAGACCTGCGTACCTTTATAATAGATCTTAGTAACGAGTACCTTTTGTCTCCCAGAGTGGAACGGTATGGGCACGTCTTCTCGAATGGGGTCCCCCCTCAATGTGAATTGATTTACTATCGAATTATTTAACGTGTTAAGTAATTTTGTATATATATACTTTTTCGCCACCCTAAACTACATTTTCATGTTCGTGCGTATCCTTACACGTTTCGTCCAGCGCTGCTGAGTCGTCGAATCACTAACAGGGGGCGCCTCGATCATAAGACGCGTGACTCGCCACCAGGTCAGCGTCACGAGCTGAAGCAAGCAACCCACCACAGTCCCACAAACCAGCATCTAAGCTTGGAGCGTCGTGACATGCTATCCAGAAGCCTCCTTGCTGCATCACAAAGGAGGTGATGCGGCAAGGTTCATGGAACTACCGCTAAGCAAACGCTAAGTACGCCGTGACTTTTTCAAATCAGTGAGTGTTTAAACGTAGCAATGGTGCAATTATGCGCTCGAGACAAATTATAAACGTTGTAGACTTCCCCCAAAAAATAATGTGATTATTTGACTTTGGATAAGATGTCGAAAATAGTGTTGTTTGAGAAATGGTCGGCTGAGAATTATAAAGTGCCAGCTTCCGCGAGTGTAAAAGCAGGGCCGGCTCAAGGCCTTGGCTAACCGGGTGGTTGCCCATGGCGCAATCTGCTGGGTGGCACCCAAAAACGGAGAAAAAACTTAATGAATAAAAAGAAATCCAAACTATAAAAATCGCCTGACATGCAGCCAAATTGTTGAGGAGTGTCCATTTTATGTCTTAGTGTTGTGGCGAGAGACGTATTTTCCTATATTTTGAGTTTTTTTATTATGAAAAAATTATTAAAACGGTTAAAAGTGTTCAAGGCGCTGACAAACCTCGAGTCGGTACTGGCAACAAGCGTAACGATTAGTGACACCCCCGTCATATTGTATTATTTGCGCGTTAACTGGGAGTCGCGATACGAATAAACCGTGTGTTGAAACGCATCCATATGACCATCTAAATGCATTCAGTAAAAACAACAGTAATAACAGACTAGTGTCTACTCGTTACCGGTTCATCCTCGATAGACTGTTTGAAGTAGCCACTTTCCTCAGTCTGAAACCTTTTTCAAATGCGCGAATTAATGATATGCGTTATTTTGACACCGTTCTCGATCATGCTTATACATTTTCAATTTACGATTTTATGAAGTATAGAGAAGAACAAAGTGAGAATGGAATGGAACTTAGAGAATACTTAGAAGACACTTCCCCCGAGAAGTACCACTCGCTTGAGGACGCTGGTCTAGAGAGTTATAAACCATCCCTCGCCTTCAATATTCATCCGCAGGAACTCTTTTCTTTATATACTTTGTAACTATCGTTAGGATTTAGAAGACTTCCTCACACATCGCTATGAACTCTGACCAGTTTTCAGTTGAAAAAACTGGTGAAAAGAGAATAAACGCCCACTTAGAACGTGTTGTGTATACATTATCTTTCTCGATAATATTGTAATAACCGATCATGTACTTGAGTAGGCTTTGAATCTATTTGTTCAAAGATTAAAATTTATGAAAATGTTACACCCATTGATAAAATAGGAACAAAAATGATCGTAAATGACCTTAAGGCTCTGTATATCGAGTATATTAAACAGGATATTACATTAAACAGGATAGTATATATAAAAAGAACTGGATATATTATACAAAGCAATGAAAATATAATTATTTCCACCATTAATTATGAGCTTACTCTATTAATAAAAAATAATGTCTTGATATGTTAATAAATATTGTATGCAACTGTGTTCCTATTACTCCACACACATTTTTAAATTATCTTTGTATCCGATGCTTTTTCCTTAAACACCACTATTGTGTGTGTGTGTGTGTGTGTGTGTGATTTGGTTTTAAGTGGCCAGCCAGGTTGGCTTGTGAGCGCAGTCACGTCCGGTGGTAACGGGTACACAGAAGCGTTCGGTCTCATTGAATGGCATGTATTTTTATTATTATTAATATTAATATTAGTGTTATGCCTAGGACAGTGTTGCCGGTGGCTACTATACTCTATATTCATAGAAGCATTGCGTCAGCGTGCTACATCATATCAGATGGACTTTAAACTTTAGATCCTTTAATTAATATATATATATATATATATATATATAATATATATATATATATATATATAAAATTTTCCAATAAAAAAATAACGGATTAAGATCTTATTAGGGATTAAAAATTTGCTCTACTGGCACTCCCCTTTCTCCCCTTCCCCATCCCCCTATTATCTCCGCTCCTTTTTTGCCACCATGCTAGTAATGCTCACCATTTTTTGAGCTAAAAATGTACGAAATTACGAGATACAAAATAAATTCAAATTTAAAATTAGTCGTGTACCGACTAATCGACATTGGGGTCGACATTGACCAAATTTAGCTGATTCTTTGAAATTTTAAAATTTTCCATTACAAAAGAACATCTACGTATATTTATTGAAAATTACACATACAGAAAACACTATTTATGATAATTCATACTCGTTTCAAAGTGCAATTGTACAAAATATGAGTAGGCTTATATTTTACATTCACGAAAAAGCCATAGCTTAATAAGTTAAGTTACCCATAAATTTACATTTTCTCTAAATAGCTAATCTCTAAATATCATAAACTATTGTAATCTCCTGCTCTATATTAATAATAATTCTGTATTAAGTTGTACTTTAAAATTACATATATTAAACCATCTTATTATGTTAACTTTATTTTAAATATTTTAATAATTTTAAAATCCAAATTGCATATCCATTTTTCTTTTTTTATCCAAATTGGCCACCAGGGACTTGACATTTTGATGAAAATTTTGGTGTGTGTTGACATTGTTGAAGAAAGAAAATACCTTCAACATAAAGAAAAACAATTTACTTCAAATATTGGTATTTGATTCATAAAACTAAAATAAAATTATTTTACAATTTTAGTGAGTTATAAAACTGGAGCTATTGAAGAATAGGGACTCCAGCCTTCTTTAATTAGGCTTATAAGGCTAACTAACGAAAATATCACAACCTAACCTAACCTAACCAATCGTTAGGTTAACTACGCCCTTGACGATTGGTTAGGTTAGGTTAGGATATTTTCGTTAGTTAGCCTTATAAAGCTAACTAAAGAAGGCTGGGGGCCCTATTCTTCAATAGCTCCATAAAACTTTTTAACATCATTTTAGCTACGGCATACGAGTAACAAATTCTGATGCTGTATATTGTGGAGTAAGCTAAGGAAAAGCATTTAAACAAATTTGAAATGTGAAAATTGAAAGTTTTCATATTCGATTACTAAAATTTATTAAGGGAATTGATTTTTTAAAAACTAGGCAAAGAATCGGCATCGGCTAATTTTGGAATCGGTACATCGCTAAAGTATTTCGCAAAGCTACGAATAATAATACAACTCTTATGTTCATTTCTATTCTGACAATAACCCCTCGATAAAATCTTCAATTTTTCCTTCAACGTTTCACAGGACTAACACGGGAGTTGTTAGTCCTGAATTTTTAGATTCTGAGTTATGCAGTATCGTGAACATTGGCATAAAACTACGTCATCCTATTCCAAGTTCATAAAATTGTTTAAGCAAAGCTAAAAAAAAAAAGGCATTATAATAGCGTAATTGAAAAGGAATTTGATCATAAAAATATCCTTAGCCTCCCTTACCATGTACGTCTTAAACAGCTTTCGACCTTACTTAACCTTTTAAGCCCTGAATTTTTTGTAGGGTTAAGTTATGAATGCTTGTATTTGAAAAGTTAGCAATTTGTACCTTCAGTCCTTAAAGGGTTAAAACGAATGGAATTAATATAGTCATTAGTATAAAAATACCGTTAAATCCCGCCTAATAAAGAACAGCCCAGATAATGCAGCTGACTCTATCTACTCGACTGGATGTGGACAATGCGACTCAATTTATATAGGTCAAACTGGAAAAGCTTGAGATGGCAGAGTAAAACAGCATAAATATGCGTGCAGGACGTCAAATAATTGTCGTAACGCGTCGTTTAACCGTATTAATTGGGAGAATTCTAAAATTCTTGTTATAAATAAAGACAAAACTGAAAGGAACGTTCTGGAACGTGCTTTCATCTATTTTATAAATAATTTCAATAATATTTCAAGAACGTATAAAATGGAACACATTCTTGTTAAAACGTCTTTTTTTCCTTTCATTAATCCTTGTTAATCTTTAGCTATAAGACTTTCTGTTTTTTACTTCTTTCATTTTTCCTTTATTTCTTGACGAGGTGTACAGTTAAGTACACGAAAGCATTTTGCAATCGCTTTTAATTTTTCTGTGTGAGTGTGCATTATATATATATATATATATATATATATATATATATATATATATTTCTTCATAAACACTTAGAAAATTCCAAATATCTTCTGGTAAAATCCCCCCCCCCAAATCATTGTCTCTGACATCGATACAGATTTTAATGCGACATAAAATTAACAACTCGCCCTGACACTACGAAAAAGTTAAATTTGGCTAAATTAAAGAAAAAAGTGAAAAAAATAATAAACGTCTTGCTGTATATAACAAAATAACCTCAAAGGTAAATTAATTTTTATTTAAATGTATTAATTATTAAATGTAATCCATAATTACCCAATTAGCCGATTTAATTTGGTTCTCCCTTACCAAAGGCTGTCCCAAGCCCCCTGCACGTAATCTATTTGGCTTCACTCAGTTTCCCCTTTTAAAAAAAAAATATTCAGCGCCCTCTGGTAGAAGATGGACGTAAAACAGGACTAACCAACCAACCAATTTCGTCTTATGGAGAAAAGTTCTGCGAATTTATTTTTAAAATAACTTTTAACAGTATATCTCTGTCAGAGAGACAGAGAGAGTATATATATATATATATATATATATATATATATATATGATGAATAAAACCACGAAGGAAAGGAAACACAAAATGGTGCTCAAGCGCTTTCGTCTAATGACATCCTCAGGAACACTGAAGTATATAAAAAGGTTAAGCCTATATATAGGTTACAGAAAGAAAAAAAGAAAAAATAAATAACATACATACACACAAACACACATATATATATATATATATACATATCTATCTATACAAATACATACATACATACATACATACATATATATACAATAAACAGAGAAGTAAAAATAATAAAAAATTATTAAAAATTAAAACCTTAAAGGATTACCAATGAGGCGTACAGATTGTAAGGAAAAATATCGATTTTTAGCACAAGATCAAATGGATTATAAAAATACAAATTTATACTGGAACTCTGCCGGGTTTTAGCACAATGCTGCCTATGGTCAGGTTTCGATATATATAAAAAAAAAAAATAAAAAAATAAAATGCAAATTAAAAGTTAATCGATTTTTAGCACAAGATCAAATGGATTATAAAAATACAAATTTATACTAGAACTCTGTCCGGGTTTTAACATATTGCTGCCTATGGTCAGGTTTCGATATATATAAAAAAATAAAATGCAAATTAAAAGTTAATAAAGTAGAAGACAAGTTTACCAAAGATTTAATGTTTTACACTTCTTATCTAAGTCTGCTTTAAAGGAATTCAACATAACAGGATCGAGTTGAAAAAGACCTTTGCTTATGTTGAAGTTATTTGAAAGTTGGATAATGGCAGACTCAAGAATATTTCTATTAACAATGTTGCTTGAATGGAATAAAACTGAAGCATTATTCCAATCAATACAGTGGGCTAACTCTGACAAATGGACAAAAAGGGCACTGGACAACTGTCCTGTTCTAACGGAATATTGATGCTGTTCCTGTTCAGTGTTCCTGAGGATGTCATTAGACGAAAGCGCTTGAGCACCATTTTGTGTTTCCTTTCCTTCGTGGTTTTATTCATCATAAATATTTTTCACGTGTTACCTTCGTGAAATAATTTTCATATATATATATATATATATAATTTCATTAAAGAGTCAAATAATAAAGCTTGAAACAGTTTTCTAAACTTTACCGATGTTGTACAGACGTTTCGGAAAGCTACTTTTTCCATCATCAGTGTGGGACTGCGTACTTAAAAAAAAAATAACATTGAGATAAAATTGCAATGTTACGGATATGTAAGGAATTATAAATTACAGAAGCACGAAATATAAAATTATATAATTTTATATAATTTTTTTTTATTGGATTGCATTGAAATTATACATTTATGAAAGCGTAGCTAACAAGGTAAGTTATTGTACAGTTAATTTTTTAATTAAGAGCCCAGTAAAGCCTAAAGCTTAAGGGTCAGTTTCACAATTATTTAAAATTATTGTAACAAATTGTAAAATTTGGTCCAAAATATTTTCATGTGAAATGTCGAGAAATAGATACTATGTAATATTGAAGTCGTTTCTGAAATGTCTATAACATATCAAGAAAATTTAGAAAAATGCTTCAACTTTCAAAAATGCTTCAAAAATGCTTCAAAAATGCTTCAATTTCGAGTCAACTTTTTTTTCACGTGCGAGAGTATTACGAAAAAAACTACAATAACATTTATTTATGACCCTTTAAAAATGGACAATTTTAATATTTTACATTTTGTATTGATCTAATTTACATTTTAAACACTGGAATAACTTTGCATTTTAAGACAGAGACAGCCAATAATAACGAGTGGGATAACATTAGGTCACATACGTTAAGGCATAATAATTTTAAAATGAATTTTGCGAACTCACGTACGAGTGACGGAGCTTATATCCGCCGAGAAGATATCGTCATTCGATAATGAACCTTACAACCAGATACTTTAGGGGCTATTTTGTCGTACCGAAAATTTTCTAACGTTAAGAAACGAGGCAGCGCAATAGGACAATCACCTTTATTGCCATTATAAATAAAGTCGAAATGAGCTTAAAATGCCCGTTATTTTATGTCAATAAATTTAAATCTTATTACCAGTTTAAAATTTTTCCCCTTTTTTTGTTTATTTAAATTGTGAATATATTCTTTAGTGGGTTTCGAGTTCTTTTTTATTTATGAAAAATCTTGACTCTCTCTCTCTCTCAGAGAGAGAGAGAGAGAGAGAGAGTGTGTGTGTGTGTAAATACGTCTTGTAACTTTTATTATGGGAAGAGGGGTAAAATTCACTTGGCACTTGTGACCACTAATAGGCACTTAATGGCACTTACCTTTGGCTATTTCGTCGATTCTCGGAGGGAATTTCTCGTCGCTCCCTCCGACCACGGAGAAGCCAAAACGACGGTCTGCGGGCCCCAGAAATAGGGATATTTCCCCAACGCCGTCCTGCAGAAAAGAAGAGGTCATCACGAAGGTCACCGTCAGGATAGGAACGGGTCCGAAAGGTCTACGAGACACGCCTTCAGGATAAAGCATTATTTTTAAAGGAATCCTCAAAACCCAGTAAAAATATTCATATACTTTTTCTTCGCGAAATGTGAAAAATTGGTATGAATGGGCATGATCCTCAAAGGCGTGCCCAGAACTAGACCATTAGATGATCAAGCCTTAGAGATCAAGCGCATTCAGAGATCCCAAGGGTATTTTAGCTCTAAAATTAAATGTAACTCTTTGGCACTTGGCCTTTGGCCATGATGGCAGCAAAAATTCAAATGTCCTTCCACACAAAAGTGATAAATCCGCGTTCATACGTTGGGCAGATTCTTATATTATGGAATACCCATTACCCCGAGGAACCCTCTTGCGTTGATAACCAAAGGGTACATCCCCCCCCCCTTACAGGAGGTTTACAAAAGGTGAGTCCTTACCTTGAATTTACTGGCTCCCGCCAATCCCAGCTGCTCTTCCCCCATTGATCTTGAGTGCCCGTGACGTGGCACTACAACGGTGTCCTCCTCACCCACCAGGGACTTGCTGTAGGCGTGTCTGGGAACAATAGGGGGAGCCACCTTGGTTCCTTTGCCTTTGGCGTGCCCGGGATCTTCGCTGGGGTCTTTGTACCTGGGGTGATTGTAGATGGGCAGCAGGATGTCCGGTCGAGTAAAAACCTCCGACACAGAAGATGCGCCGGAAGAACCGGACGACCGGTTCGAGGAGGCCTCTCCCGACCGAAAGTGAGTATCCGGGTGACGGGTCCTGCCGGAGACGACGGGCGAGGAACCCGTTATCACGTGATTCTTCCTGAATTCGACGGGGCGTTTCTTCTTCAACGAGGAAGGACTCGCGTCATGCACGTTACGACGTTCACTGGTGTCCGTTGAATGTCCGTTCACCCTCAAAGCGGACACTTTCTTCGGCTCCTCCTTCGGTCTCCTTTCGCTTTCGTTCCCCTCCTGAAGGGGCTTCGTCAGCAGCTGCCCGTTTGCTTGACCTCTTTTCTGAACGTCTTCGCGTCCTTGGGGTCACTGGGCATCGCGTCTGTCGAGGAACCTTTCTCTCCGTTGACCACTGGGTACGACTGCGAGGCGTCGTCATCGGACTTCTCTCCGTTGAGGGCCTCCGTTGTGGGGGCGCCTCCCCCGAAGGTCGAAAACGTGGACAGGGTTCGGGGATTCCAATCGGGATCCTGGAAAAAGAAAACGGGGAAATAACGTCATACTTTTATTTAAAAATAACGTCATACTTTTATTTAAAAATAAAACAGAACAATGGAAAAACACACTGGACTCCTCCTGGTCGGGAGGTCGGGAGATCGAATCCCGGCGAGGACTGTAATTTCGAACTTTCCTGGTAAGTCGTGATTCGGATTCCACGTTAAGCCGTCGGTCTAAGGTGGGACAACAAGCTTGACCTTCGTCAAAATGAACAATTCGGGCGGAAGTAAACTAAGATCATATACAGTAAGTTCCCGGTAGTCCGACTCCTGCGATATTCCGACGTTCTCTTATTCCGACTCTAGGCTGCCGTATTGCCCCGGGCTAATACGACTCTCTCTCTCTTTCTCATTTTTTGCATTTACATGTACTGTACTTATTTTGTACTTATCTTATATTTTTTTATTATAATAGTAATATTTGATAGTTTAGGATAAAACTATCAGTAACTTTATACGAAATGTTCAAAACAACATTATGATTTTCGTAATTGCTAAATTCATGATAGCTTAAGGCAGTGATGCACAAACCCTGGCCCGCGGGCCAAATGTGGCCCCCACGGGTCTTTTCAATTCACATTTTTCACATGAAAAGGGTATAGCTACCCAAAAAAAATCTGAAATATTACCCCTGGTTATAAAAATGCATATTTATAAAAAATAGAATATCTATATATCTGGCCCCTACATATAAAACAGATGGTTGGTTTGGCCCTCACATCAAAAAAGTTTGTGCACCACTGGCTTAAGGGGTAACCCCGCTATTCTGATTTTTTTACAATTCCGAACCCACGACCGACGCATTAAGTCAAATTAGCGAGGATATATATATATATAAGAAAGGTTTCATTGGTTTATGCAAATACCGCAACACGGTAAATTAGCAACTCGAGCCATCATTGTCTAGTACACAGAGGATCAACGTATTAACGAGGTTCCTGTACGTGGTTTATTATTACTATAAACAACAACGATCGCGTTGCGAACATCCCTGTCTTTATAGGTTTGGGTGCATGACTCTTCAGATGTAAAATGCAACACAAACGCACTCGTTCCAATCACAAGTTCATTTTATGGCCTCTTTATGGCTCTGATGATGCTTTCCCTCGATGTAGGCTTTGGTTACCGCTTCTTTAATTACCTATTTAGCATGTACCTCACATGTTCTCTTGGATTCATATTCGGGGATTGGCCTGGCCTGACCTGGCCATGGAAAACGTTTAATTCCATGGATGTCATCATGAAGTCTTTGCGTAGCACGAGCGGTGCCAGCTGGGGCACCAAACTTCATGAATAATCTTTGGTGCGCGGATACATTTTCATTGGAATAACTGTAATAATCCCTTCCAGGATCTTCATACAGGGTGTCCCATAAGTCTGGTCTCATAGAAAAAATTTATTTTAAATTAAATTTACAACAATAATATATTAGAACTAAAACAAATGTTCAAATTGGTGTCTTGTTTGGGACCTTTTTATGGAATAAGGAAGCGAGTTGTCGTAACCATGAAGTTGCAGGCAGAGATCTTTTATAAAATAAGTGAAGGATTGTTAATCTTAAGATTTCGAGGTGTACATCTCTGAACGCAGTGTGGTTTGGTTTTTAAACGTTCATGAACGAATAAATCCGAAGTGTTTCAGATTGTTTAAAGTTGTTCTATCTTAGTTCGGATTATCAGAGAAGTATAAAACCAAGCCACGTGGGGACAGAGGTTTATCACCGAGACTCGACCCCAGCGAGAAGGGTAATCCAACGGATTTGGACGTGCGTTCAAATGCGTGGTTTCCCCTTTCGCGAGGTCGAAGATTTTAATATCTCTTTTGCATGATCTTGTGACTTTTGTAAGACAGATTCGAAGACGCTGCTAAAGTTGAACCACGAGGGGGTCATAAACTTAGGGCTTCGAATCTGTTAACGGTATTGAAATGTATTTCGTGGGAAGAAGGAGGGGTCTATACTCGGAAATCAGGTCCAGCTCCAATCAGGGGGCCCAGGATCCTGGGAAACGAAGTAAAGACGCCTTCTTTCCCTCTTGTATGGGTAATAGCCTTCTGGAGGGACGATCTTAGGGAAACAAATGATTCGATAGGTTTGCAGAATATTGGAAGGCGGGGTCCTTCAAATTTGTAAAGAAAATTCGAAAATTGTTAAGTCAGTTGTAGTCGTTCCTCCTTGAAGTTAACTGTGGTTAAACAAACACCCTGTAGACTTGTGGCGTAATAAACTTTAAAACGGAAAGTATACCATGTCATTAGCTTACGCGGAAATCGGCGCGTAAAAGTAAGAAAACTTAAAACTGAAAGAATCAATTGTCACTAAAGTAAAAAGAATTAAGAACTTATAGTTCATGAAATTCGTTTACGCGGAAATTTGAGAATATTCACTTGAAGGTTAGCGACCTTAACCGAGAATTTGATTGTAACTTAATTAATGTTAACCAACGGACCAAGAGTTTTGTGAACGGTCTCTTAAGTAAATTTAGCTCCACTTAAATAAGAAATAGGGTACGTCTGGGCCCTAATTTCCTGAATCCGTCCATTTGGGTTCAGAAAGAAGTCCCGGTAGTTAACATTGTAGAGTTTGCAAGCTTTGTAGCGGCCGTAAATCTACGGTCCGTACGCAGCACAAGTGGGAGAAAGTTGTCTCCTACTCTTTAGTAAGTACTGTAAATTTATCCTTTGAATATCTGGGTCGAATTCCGACCACTTCATTTATTGTTATGTATTTTTTGTTGCACTAAAACATAAAACCCCTCGACCTATAAATTATTGAAATTCCGATAACTGTTAATCTTTTCTTTAGATTTATCATTGTTGATCAATTTAACGATTTGAAGTCAATCACTGTGAACTTTGTCTTTGACGTTAAGATTATTGTATTGTCTGAAATTTTATAGATGTAATACAAAATAAAATATTAAATGCATGTACTGTGTCAAGTAACATTTAATAAAATTTATAAGAGGGCGTGTGTTGTTTTAAATACCTTGTGATAGACCCCTCTTGTTAGCTGGGGAAAATTAACGTTCAAAGTAGGCTTGTGGAAAGCCGAAGGAACCTAACCTATCAATTTAAAGGGCCATCCGTCTTGGGTAGGCCGAATAATCCTGAACGAAATTAAGAGATAAAATTAAAAGTCAGAGAACGGGCGTTCAATACTATAAATAAATATACGGATTGGGCGCGTACGTCATTTGGTGTCAGAAGTGGGATTATTCTATTGCAAGGTATTTATCGCAAGAGTGTAACTCTTTTGTTAAAATAAATTTGCGTAACAATAAAGCAATTGTAGGAAGTAACTGGAACAGTGATTTTATGAAATAATTGTAACAACAATTATATGAAGTCACCGTAACAGTGATTTTGTGGAATAGTTGTAGCAGCAATTATATAAAGTAACTGGAACAGTGATTTTATGAAATAATTGTAACAACAATTATATGAAGTCACCGTAACAGTGATTTTGTGGAATAGTTGTAGCAGCAATTATATAAAGTAACTGGAACAGTGATTTTATGAAATAATTGTAACAACAATTGTATGAAGTCACTGTAACAGTGATTTTATGAAATAATTGTAACAGCAATTATAGGAAATAATTGTAACTAATTCTACTAAAGTAAATATAACAATAATTCGGTACAATAATTGAGAACAGTAAGAAGGGTCGTTAACAGTGATTAAAGTTTTAAAGGTTTTTTTAAACAAACAAATAACTTTCGCAATGTCGGTAAAGAGCGTAGAAATAACGAATGAGGAAAGCGTAAGTGACATGAGTGATTCCGAAACAACGAACTTAAACGAAATAAGTACAGAAAGTTTGGAAAATTTAAAAAGCATAAGTTTGGCCAAAATTATTCGGTTAATAAAGGCATTAAGGGAGGAAATAAATCGAAGAAGGTCGAAACTGGAAGACCTTGTAATGATTATTCCGCGATGGGAGTATTTGGACAACCGAAGATCGGGGGTTCGTCCCCGAAGAATCTCTCTAGTTCCTCCCAGTACAGAAGAACTTTCGAGGCAAGAAAGGATTGGGTGGAGACCAGAGAACCCAGAAGACATCCAAAGAATCCTTGCAGAAGTGCACACACCACAAGAGACGAGAAACACCGCACCGACGAAGACCGGCAGCAGAATATAAAACCGTCGTACAGGTATTAAAGAGTACTAGCTTACCTTTGCAACGTGAACAGGCAGTAGGGGTCCTGAGCAAACGACTTTTGGACACACCTTGGAAGGAAGTTCGCCGAAGTTTTATGGGCGAACGGGCACGAGAGAACCCAGGAACCAGCCCAAACGCCGTCAGGAAGGAACAAGGTGAGACAGTCAACCCAATTGCCACAAGAACATTAAGTGCAGGTAATGCCTTGGTTCAGGCTAATCCCACAAGGAGACATATTAAAGTGGGCATACCTAAGGACGCGTTGAAGACCGTTATGCCGGAGTATGCTTGTAATTGCATCAAAGGAACATCCTTTCGGGACTATTGGATGGAATCAACCCAGTTTTCGGTAAACAACCCAAGCTTAGGACTAAGAGATGAAGAGGTCCTAAGAGAAGAAACGCCACATGACAGAAGCCGAAGACTGCGAAACTGCAAAATCCTCCCACATCCTGGGACTACAACTCACAAGATTCAGAAGAAAGAACAGCCACAGCCACAAAGGAGGACAACAGCAAGGATGTGGAGGTGAACGACGGAGACAAGTCCAGCAAGAGAGGAGAGCCCAGAAGGAAGAACTGTGACACTGGTCACAGGAGGAATAACACAACTCAAGAATGTGACTACAACCCCATGAGAAACCAGAAGAGAAAACAAACCAAGTCAAATGAAGACAGAGACTCCAAAGAGGAAACAATGGAAGAAAGTGGCCGGAGCCAGTGCAAGATTTGTCAGCAAATGCGAAATTGGGAAGAGGCGTGCCATCGAGCAAACCTTCGACAGGATTGGAAGGAGAAGCCTCCCGAATAGCTTCAGAGGAAGTAGCGGCGAGTCCGTCGGCTAGGACTGATCACCCTACCAGTACTCGTCGCTCAACAAGCTTCCACCGCGCTGAGCGATGGTGGAGCTTCCGTCACATTGACATAAGCTATGCACAAGAACATCGGGAGCCTTCTTTGGACAGTGCCAACTTCTCAGTTGCACCTGCCCCGCCCATTCATGTAAAGGGAGTAGAAGTAAGTTTGACTATGGGAAGGGGGGTTGAAGAATTCTTTTGTGTTTGTATAATTCCAGAGGCTCAGCAAGACTTGACTATAGGCGTATTGTTTCGGAGGACATGAAGACGAAACAAAGGTACGAAGCCCAGGTAGACCACCGGAAGAGGACAGTCACTGAATGAAACAGTAACCATCCAAGTAAAGGGAGTAGACAGTAAAGTGCGAGGGTGACTCTGGTAGAGGCAATCCCGCACGAAACACTAAAGGTGGCCGCCGTGATTCTGACGAGGGAAGTCAGAGACCCGGGGACGTAGTCCCCTGGGACGTCTATTCTCCGCTGCAGGATGTGCAGTGAAGCTCGGGGAAACTTAAAAAATGTTACCGAGCAGGATCCCACAGAGGAAGATGAGGTTACTGATGATCAATCAGGATGACGAAGAATACCTTGGCGAAAAAAGAGACGTCGTGGGCATAGTGACGGAGGCAGAGCTAATTGGGAGGGTAGTCGACGCTCACCCCAAATTGGAACGAATGTCACGGTGAAAGGAAGTCAAGCATTGAAGGACTTCGAAGAACGAGTGACAAGCCTCAAGTCCATGTCCTTGGTTGGAAATCCTTTTCCGACAAAGAAAGGAAAATCGTCGAAGAGTGGCTAAGGGATTATTCAGATGTCTTCTTACTGGGTGGCGAGCCATTGGGTTATAATAACCTGATGCCAATGAAGTTGGAAACCCAGGACCATCCTCCCATCTTTAGGCGACCCTACAGGATACCTATTACACACGAGGAGGAGGTAAAGCGACAAATAGCAGAAATGCTGGATCAAGGAGTGATACAGCATAGCCGTTCCACCTGGTCGTTTCCATTGGTAATCGTGAAAAATGGGGAATATGGGTTCCCCTGGACGTCTATTCTCCGCTGCATAGGATATGCAGTGAGGCTCGAGGATACTTGGAGAAGTGTCGAGCAGAATTCCAAAGGGAAGTTAAATGATATGGGAATAGACAGTGGAAAATTGGGGATATGAGTTCCCCTGGACGTCTATTCTCCACTGCATGGGATATGCGGTGAGGCTCGAGGATACTTGGACAAGTTGTCGAGCAGAATCCCCAAAGAAAAGTTAAAGGAAAAGGGAATAGACGAAGAAGAAAATTTGGGGTATGGTTTCCCCTGGACGTTTACTCTACGCTGCAATGAATGTGCAGTGAGGCTCAGCGTGGTTTGCAAGTATCACAGAGCGGGAAATCTCAACGGGAAGTTAACACTTTCCAAGGAGGCGGTAAAGTTATTTGAGAAATAAAAGTGACGACTAAAGAGTTACCTTGAAGATAAGATGACATCGGCATGGTGGTTGAGGCAACGAGAACGGGGAGGTTCGTCGGAACAGCCGTGGATTCCTCGCCCGAAACGAAAAATGGAACAAGTGTCACGGTGAGAAAGAGTCAAATTTCCACAAGTGACTAAGAAGAGATTGAAAACACCTCAAGACGCATGTTCACCGATGTCCGTCGCTCTCAAAGGGAAGAAGACCGACGAGGGAAAGAAAAGATTAACTACTACCGTCAAGGTAGAGTACCAGGACCACGTGATCACTAGGAATGAAGAGTGACCACAGGAGTCCAAAGGGGAAGCGATTGAAGAAAAGAAGCGTAGGGCCCTGAGGCTTTGTGTAGACTATAGACCTTGGGACGTCAATGGCAGCAAGGAAATATTAAGTACCCATCATGAGGAAACCTTGGCCAAGTTGCACGGGACTCATTACTTCTCGAGCAGGGATTTACGCTCGGGAGATTGGCAGTTGGCCATTCACGACGATAGCATCTCGAAAACTGCCTTCCCCACGGGAAGCGGTCATTTCGAGTTCAGGGTGGTCCCGTTTGGATTGTCCAATAGTCCACCAGTGTTCCAAAGAGTAATGAATTTATTTTGCCGAAGCAACTGGACAAGGAAGTACAGATTTACTTAGATGACCTCATTGTCCTTGGAAGGTTTTAGAAGGACATGACGAGAGGGTACAACGAGCCTTGGATAGCCTACGCACCGCCAACTTAAAGGTAAAGTTGGAAAAATGACAGTTATTACAGTCCCAGGTGGGGTAATTAGGCCATGTGGTCACCAGGAACGGGGTGAAGCCCCAACAATCCAAAGAAGAGGCCAACCAACAGAAAGGAATTGAAGCAATGTTATATTTGGGCAGAGAGTCATCGTCCGTTCTGACCATAAGCCGTTGAAGTGGCTTCTGAGGGAAGGACACCGAGAGCCCAAATGGAAGACTAGAGCGTTCGGTTATGACATTGCAAGACTGCGACGTTCTCATCGAGTACGTGAAAGGCAAACTCAACAGAGTGGCCGATTGGTTGTCCCGCCCGCCTGGAGTGACGAAGGAGTTTGTGAACGCAATATCCGAACAAAGCGATCATTGATCGCAAGGTAATCGGCAAACAACAGTAGAAGGACGTTGAAAAGCGGCAATTCGAGCAGCCATCGAAGAAGGAAAGGCTTTCAGCTGGTCCGTAACCAAGCCCATCCAGCCGTCGAGAGTCAAACTAGTGAGGAACCTGCTGGTTTACATCGATGCGAACGGAAGAGAGGTCATCGTAGTTCCTAAAAAGTTGAGAGAGCAGCTCATTTGGAAAGCCCACACTGACGTCGGGAGCATGCATCCGGGAGCTGCCGGAACTACAGAAATCCTACGGGACCTTTATTTTGGCCAGGTATGGTTCAACAGGTACAGCAGGTAGTCCAAGCGTGCGACACGTGCGCGCGGAACAAATGGACGCGGAAAGTGACTGTGGAAACAATGCCTTGTGTGCGAGGCCACAGTCCTTGGGAACTTCTGCACGTGGACTTAGTTGGTCCCCTTCCTCCGACCGTGGAAGGCAGCCATTATATCCTCACGTGTGTGGATAGTTTCAGCAAATTCACCATACTGGCAGCAATAAAGGACAAGACGGCCCGGGAGGTGGCGGACAAGTGCCATCGTTTGATACGGTGCAAACTGGGTGCCCCTTCAGCAGTAGTATCCGACCAAGGCAAGGAGTTCTGGAACTCTACCTTGCAGGAGCTCTTCAGGGTTTGGAGGTAGACACCAGGACCGCCGCATACCAGCCCCAAAGCAACGGGGAGGTCGAACGTCGGAATAAAGAGTTATGCATCAAACTCTGCATACTTTGTAAAGAAACGGGACGAGACTGGGATAAAATCCTCGACACCGTGGAATTGTCCTTGAACATCAGAGTGCATCGAGCCACGGGGTATTCTCCATTCTTCTTGATGTACGGGCGAGCCCCAACGTACCTTCAAAGCTATTTCGCATGCCACAGGAGGCGTGCGGGAGCCCGTACAATAGGGCGGAGTGAAAAACTCATTTTTCGAATTTTCAAATTGGCTAGAGTGGAAAATGTGTGGAGTAGTGAGGAAATAAGCTGGTATAAATTTAAAATCATAACATTAATATCTTCAGGTGCCACAATGACCTTCAATATTGAAAAAAATGGGAAAAAAGCAGATTTTAACCAATAATTACAAAGAGTCCACGATGCACAATAGACAAGAATTTATTCACACTTGTATAAAAATAGCTCAGTCAACCTTTAAAAAAAATTTCTATTCTCTAAAAACAGTTTTCTATAGTCAGCTCACTCAGCTGTCACGTGAGTACCTCGGTTCAGTGTAGCTGTCGCTCTCGTAGCAGGTGGGTGTTCTGTTGTTGGCGTTACTCAGATAGTCTAAACTATATTTCTTATATATTTGCATTTCTGTATTGTGTTGCCCTAAGTTTGCCATGTACTATTAACTGAAATTAACGTATAATTGATATTAGCTCTTTCTTTTTCAGATTTGTATACTTTCAAAATGTCTCGAGTTTGTGCAAAATCAACCAGGGCCTCAACTGAGTGCCCCATGTTTGGTATGGGGGAAGATTTGTGGAACAGGAATCTTCCTACATACGAAGGAGTTTCAAATATTACTTGTTTGTAAGAAACGATTTGAAACAGAATACTAATAAAGATCCTTCAATATCTCAAATATTAGAACAAGTTGTTGATAAATTGAAAACAATTTGGGAAAGTGCTTCCGTCCCAATTCTGTCAGACAGGCGAATTGAAACAATGTTCAGAAGCTACCACGAAAAGTATCGTGTCATTATGAAGCCATACCAAAGCAGAAAAAATTCTGAAGCTTACAAAGCAAAGATTGATATGTTCAAAAAGAAGCACACACGAAACTTTTGACATTGCAGCGTGCAAGTGCAAAGTACTAACACAATGTTCTTGTCCCAAAGAAAAAACGGTTCCAAAGGAAGAAGTGACGTTCCTCTTAGATCAAAGGAGTGAAAGAAAACTGTTTATTGATAGAGTAGATATTACACTCTCAAAGAAAAAAGCATCTACGTTGCTAAGAAAGCAAAAAGAAGCTGTGAGGCTCACCAAAGAATCTTCACAGGAGAAATTGCAGGATACAAATGTTGAATTATCATCATCGACATCAAATAGTGAAAGTGAATCTGGCGAAATATCAGACGATACATTTCCAGAGCCAGTTAGCTCGAAGAGAAAGCTCGAACAACCTGAAGAACAATTATTCAAGAAAAGGAAAACTACAAATCTACCTTCAGTGGCTACTGCTTGTGACAGGACTGCAGTTTCAGATCGAGCTGCAGCATTCATTGTTAGTGCAGTATTGCAAGATATTGGAGAAGTTTCTATTGACAATACATCTGAAGTAGTGGATAGGAGTAAAATCAGAAGAGAAAGACAAAAGAAGAGATCAGAAATTATGAAAGATCAAAATCAGGTCCCAATCAGAGGAATCTATTTTGATGGTCGAAAAGATTCTACACTCTTCCAAGAAAAAAAAGAGTCCAAAGTATATCAGAAGAGGGTAACAGAAGAACATATCACTTTAGTGAGAGAACCTGGTTCAGATTATTTGGGCCATTATTCTGTGAATTCTGGATCAGCTGAAGAAATATGTAAAGGAATGTTTGAGTATATTGGAAATAATGACATGAACCTGGAAAACCTTGTTGCCATTGGATGCGATGGTGCAGCAGTCAACACTGGAGAAAAGGGAGGCGTTATAAGGCTTATAGAATTGAAGCTGAAGAAGCCAGTTCAACATTTAGTGTGCCAGCTCCATGCCAATGAATTGCCATTACGCCATTTAGTTGCAAAGCTGGATGGAAAAACATCTGGCCCCCGCGGATTCACCGGTCCTATTGGCAGGGAATTAGAGAACTGTGAGAGTCTTCCTATTGTCGAGTTTGAAAGGATTGATGCTGAGGAACCAACTGTAGACTGTGAAGATCTTAGCACCGACCAAAAATATCTAATTGATATTCATCAGGCCATAACAAAGGGATATTGCTCTCCAGATCTTGCTCATCGTAGTCCAGGCAAAATGGCACATTCACGATGGCTGACTACAGCAAATCGTTTGCTTCGTCTATACGTTTCAACTGTAAGTCCATCTGAGAACCTCATGAACATTGCTTCTTTTATAATGAAGGTCTACATCCCAATGTGGTTTTCTATTAAGCAAAGTACGTCTTTTGTCAATGGCTCAAAACATGTTTTCAAAACTATTGAACTAACAAGAACACTGAATGACGAAGTAAAGGATATTGTAAACCCTGTCATACAAAGAAATGCATTTTTTGCAAATACAGAAAATATTCTAGCATCAATGATTCATGATGACCGCAGCGCCATAAGAGAATTAGCGTGGAGGCGAATAAAGAAAGCAAGGCAAACAAACAAGGAAAAAGTTGTGAGGCGTTTCACAGTACCTGTTATTCAATTTGAAGCTACTGATTATACTGATTTAATTAATTGGCAAAAATGCATTGTCACTGAACCACCTGTGACAAGACACCTGACAGAAAATGAGATTGAAGAATTCATAGAAAACAAGAGTACCCCTCCATTCGAGAAATTCCCTTGTCATACACAAGTAGTAGAAAGAATGGTAAAATTAGTGACTGAAGCATCATCAAAAGTATTGGATTGAACGCGCGAGATGGCTTCATAAGATCAACACTTCAGTCACGTAAAAAAATGCCATCATTCGAAAGTAAAGCTGAATATAAAGTTTAAATAAAACGTTAATAGAAAAAAACATGCGCAAGGATGGGTGGTTGGGATGGCAAGGGTGGAGCTCGACACGCAGCCACCTCCTCGTGGTGAGTTCTGGATTATTTAGATCATTAATCAAAAGAACATTGATCTAAATAAAACTAAGAGCTGCGTAATTCAGTAACTATTTTGGTAATTGGAACACTTAATATATAATAATAACAAGTAAGTTTCAGTTATTGTACTAATGCAGAATATAAGAAAATCATTATATTTCACTTTTTCGACGGCTTTGTGGCACCTGAAGATATAATTTCGCAGGACTAATATTTATGCACAGTCATTATCTATAGCACCCACATTTTCCGCACTAGCCATATTTGAATTTCGAAAACAAGTTTAAAAACCTCATTTTCGATCCGCCCTACCGTACAACCCAGAGGAATACGCCGAAGACCGAAAGAGGAGTCTGAGCGGAATATAAGAAGGCTAACGGAATCAAGGAATTGAAGCCGTTCGAAGAGAAGGCGCCCCATGGCTTGGTGTACATTGATTACCCGCGACCGGGCAGAGGCAAGTTGGAGCCCCGGTACGAGGGTCCCTACATCATCATCAGGAACAGAAGACTCCAGTCACTTATCTCCTGCGTCACATGATCACTGGACATCAGATAGTGATCCATCGAGACCGCATCCGCCGCAGCATCAATGCCCCATGGGACGTTGAGCGACAAGGCGGGGCGGACGACGCAGGGGATGAGGTGGGGGAAGGGCCAACGCCCCTCCTCTCAGGAGCTTCGCCCTCGACACCGGAGAAACATCAACACGGGGAAGTGAACCGGAAGGCGCCTCCCGCCCCTGGCAGGGCCGAGCGGCGGAACGAGGACCGCCGGGCGCTTCGAACTACTTCCTCACGGAGAGCTTCGCCCAGGACCGGAGAAACATCAACACGGGGAAGTGAACCGGAAGGCGCCTCCCGCCCCCTGGCAGGACGAGCGGCGGAACGAGGACCGCCGGGCGCTTCCGAACTACTTCCTCACGGAGAGCTTCGCCCAGGACAGGGAAGAAACATCGACTAGGGGAGGTGAACCAGAGGGCGCTTCTTGCCCACTGGCAGGACCGAGTGGCGGAATGGGATCCGCCGGGCGCCTCCGAGCTACTTCCTCCCGAGAGCTTCGCCCGGGAACGGAGGAACATCGACCCGTGGAGGTGAACCGGAGTGCACCCTCCTGCCCCAGGCAGAGGACCGAGTGGCGAGCAGGAGCCGCCAGGTGCTTCCGAACTACCTCCTCGCGGGGACCTTATGGGAATAGGGTCCCCCGGAGAAAGCAGACAGGCTGCTTTCCCAGGGCCACCGTTTGAGCGTCAGTATGCTCTTAGGCCCCGACCTCGAGTACACTACGAGGAACCCGAGGTTAACTAAAATAAGTGTGTCAGTGTTGGGTCCCAATAAAAGGGGACAAATAAAATCTATCAGTGATAGTGTCCCAATCAAGGGACAAGTAAATGGAAAGTTTTTGTGAATAAAAGTGATAATACCCGACCTAGTTAAGAAAGTTTGCATCGGAGTGCAAAATGAAAGGAGGGAGGGATGTCGAACCATGAAGTTGCAGGCAGAGATCTTTTATAAAATAAGTGAAGGATTGTTAATCTTAAGATTTCGAGGTGTACATCTCTGAACGCAGTGTGGTTTGTTTTTTAAACGTTCATGAACGAATAAATCCGAAGTGTTTCAGATTGTTTAAAGTTGTTCTATCTTAGTTCGGATTATCAGAGAAGTAATAAAACCAAGCCACGTGGGGACAGAGGTTTATCACCGAGACTCGACCCAGCGAGAAGGGTAATCCAACGGATTTGGACGTGCGTTCAAATGCGTGGTTTCCCCTTTCGCGAGGTCGAAGATTTAATATTCTTTTGCATGATCTTGTGACTTTTGTAAGACAGATTCGAAGACGCTGCTAAAGTTGAACACGAGGGGGTCATAAACTTAGGGCTTCGAATCTGTTAACGGTATTGAAATGTATTTCGTGGGAAGAAGGAGGGGTCTATACTCGGAAATCAGGTCCAGCTCCAATCAGGGGCCCAGGATCCTGGAAACGAAGTAAAGACGCCTTCTTTCCCTCTTGTATGGGTAATAGCCTTCTGGAGGGACGATCTTAGGGAAACAAATGATTCGATAGGTTTGCAGAATATTGGAAGGCGGGGTCCTTCAAATTTGTAAAGAAAATTCGAAAATTGTTAAGTCAGTTGTAGTCGTTCCTCCTTGAAGTTAACTGTGGTTAAACAAACACCCTGTAGACTTGTGGCGTAATAAACTTTAAAACGGAAAGTATACCATGTCATTAGCTTACGCGGAAATCGGCGCGTAAAAGTAAGAAAACTTAAAACTGAAAGAATCAATTGTCACTAAAGTAAAAAGAATTAAGAACTTATAGTTCATGAAATTCGTTTACGCGGAAATTTGAGAATATTCACTTGAAGGTTAGCGACCTTAACCGAGAATTTGATTGTAACTTAATTAATGTTAACCAACGGACCAAGAGTTTTGTGAACGGTCTCTTAAGTAAATTTAGCTCCACTTAAATAAGAAATAGGGTACGTCTGGGCCCTAATTTCCTGAATCCGTCCATTTGGGTTCAGAAAGAAGTCCCGGTAGTTAACATTGTAGAGTTTGCAAGCTTTGTAGCGGCCGTAAATCTACGGTCCGTACGCAGCACAAGTGGGAGAAAGTTGTCTCCTACTCTTTAGTAAGTACTGTAAATTTATCCTTTGAATATCTGGGTCGAATTCCGACCACTTCATTTATTGTTATGTATTTTTTGTTGCACTAAAACATAAAACCCCTCGACCTATAAATTATTGAAATTCCGATAACTGTTAATCTTTTCTTTAGATTTATCATTGTTGATCAATTTAACGATTTGAAGTCAATCACTGTGAACTTTGTCTTTGACGTTAAGATTATTGTATTGTCTGAAATTTTATAGATGTAATACAAAATAAAATATTAAATGCATGTACTGTGTCAAGTAACATTTAATAAAATTTATAAGAGGGCGTGTGTTGTTTTAAATACCTTGTGATAGACCCCTCTTGTTAGCTGGGGAAAATTAACGTTCAAAGTAGGCTTGTGGAAAGCCGAAGGAACCTAACCTATCAATTTAAAGGGCCATCCGTCCTGGGTAGGCCGAATAATCCTGGACGAAAATAAGAGATAAAATTAAAAGTCAGAGAACGGGCGTTCAATACTATAAATAAATATACGGATTGGGCGCGTACGTCAGAGTTTATTGCGCGTTATTCTACCTGCAACAAAAAAAAAAAAAGGTCCCAAAACAAGACATTAATTTGAACATTTGTTTTAGTTCTAATGTATTAATTTTGCAAATTTAATTTAAAACAAATGTTCCTATCAGACCAAACTTATGGGACACCCTGCATATCTGGCTGAATTAACAGTTTCTGTGGAGACCACGGTAATTATGTCGCTGACCACATGACCTGAACTTTTGGTCAAAAATACATTTTTCAAGTGTATTTTGGTGTGCTCTGTTCAGATGTTACCTTCATTTCTTGCGCAAATGAACAGAAATACGTGTTTGGGCCATGCAATGACAACTGTATTTCTGTTCATTTGCACAAGAAATGAAGGTCATATTCGGGATCTTATTAAAAATTTGGGTTATTATTCGTTTTTTGACCCAGTCACACCCAGCTATAACAGTAATATATATTGAATAACCAATCAAAACTGAATAAGAAAATATATATATTACCTTGTGCAAATTTGTATAAAATGTGTTTTTTTATCAAAATATATTTCCTATTTTTGGTGTTTTTTCATATATATATATATATATATATATATATATATATATATATATATATATATCGACTATTTGGTGAATATTTCTTATTTTTGGTGATTCTGGCTACTTCTGCGTAATTCAATTTGTCCTGTTTTACAAATAAATCATTTTTAGCAATTGTTTGTCTGTTGAACTCTGTTCAGTTTTTTTTTTTGTGACTAGAAGTATGACGTGTCAGTTATGCATATTTGATTTTGAAGACGTGATCCGCCATATTGCCCTCGATGAAGACAAGAGTTTAGACCTTTTTTTCAATCACGGAATAATTAAGACATCCGTGACCTGCCCTAAATGCAATAAGTGCTTGTATTTTAAGAAAAGACCAGAAGGTCTTTAGGTGCCGTAAAAAAAATCCTAAAAATAAACGTGTCGTTTCAGTTTAAGGGCAGGCGAAATTTAGCGGACTACCCATGCAAGGTTGGCACATGTTATTACATTATCATTTGTATAATTTAGGTCCCGGGGGTACGGGGGCGGAGCCCCCGTAAAGATCACGCATCACAAATTGATCGGTCCTAATGTTTTGCGGACAGTTCAGTACGTGACACCGGTTAGGTCAACTGTACGCCCTTGATGATTAGTTAGGTTAAGTCATGATATTTTCGTTTAAATTCGTTAGTTTAAACAAAAATGACGAGTGCAAACTTTTCTGGTTAATGTTGAGGTGTTTTGTACGAAACTGCCATCCGTTTCCTGTGCAAATGCGTAGTTTTCAAGATGACGATATCCCGAAAACTACGCATATGCACAGGAAACGGATGGCAGATTCGTGCAGAACACTTCAAAATTGACCAGAAAAGTTTGCTCTCATTATAAAAAGAGACTGAGTCAAAAAACGAATAATTACCAAAATTTGGACTGTGTTAAATTTTTATGAAAATTTTGTCATTAGTACAGTTTTTTATGCTGATTCTAAGTATGCAACTCATTTTTTGTGGAGTTTGTGTTTTTGCTGGTGAGTGAAAATGAGTGATAACCTATAATCATTGTTTTCGTTAAGCGAAACTGATGCCTTGCACAAAATGCAAAGTGTGGGGATTGTGCCCAAAAAGAAGCAATGCCGAAAATGCCACGATATGTAAATAAAATGTATTGACGGAAGAATCAAACGGCGCGTCTTACCGGAAGTCACTATGACGGCATAAATTGATGACGTATTAAATGCAAAAGGTGTTAAGTCCTTACCGGATGTAAAAAGGATGCTGCTGCGGCTTTCGCTGGGTAATACTAAACCAGCGAAAGCACAGTAGTCGGGACGCAAAAAAAAAAATTAAATTTAGGGTAGGAGCGCATTATGGGGGCTCTGTCCCCGTACCCTCGAGACCTAAATTATACACAAAGATTGTACCCACCTTGCCTGGGTAGCCGCAGCCAAAAGGACTAATGTAAAGGATAAAAAGGCGAGTTGTCACAAAGGGCAAAATTTGTACGAGCTTATGTTAAGCATGATTGGCAAGCACTTCTGATTCATAGACTTATAACATACAAATAAAAAATTCCCGCAAAAAATGAGTTTCATATTTGAAATCATCGTGAAAAACTTTATCTGTAATGCAACTTTCAAAAAATTCGAACACAGTCCAAATTTTTAATAAGACCCCATATTCGAACAAAGCACACCAAAATACACTTGAAAAATGTATTTTTGACTACATTTTATACAATAAAGCATAACCCCTGACTACAAATACAAATGAATATTAAGAAAGTTATAGCTATTTAAAGTTTACCCGATATTTTCGTACTCTGTACTGAACGGACGCATTTCCTGAGCTCTCTGATTTTGCATCTACTTTTGTATATTGCTGAGAATTTTACTTTGGATAGTTTTTGAATTTTATATACTTGCGTTTAAATTTACATTGTTATAGTTAAGTAATTGAATATTAGTGGTTTTTAGCGATTTAGAAGTTTTCATAGCGTGCCGGCTTAATTTAACTTATACCTGTGACGGTTTAAATTTTTAACTCCGCGATGCCGTCGCAGAAAGCGTCGTGTGTTAGGTGTAGGGTTAACCGGTGGTATTCGGAATTTAAGGATTATAACGGCGGTCCAGTGGCGATTACCGATAGATCAGTTTGTTTCTTTTGCGAGTTCATGGAGGAATTAGTGGACATAAAACGCAGTGTACGTGAGGTAGCGGATAGACTTGCAACGCTTGATGATGGCAGGGTTAGGGCTACGGTTGACGGAAGCCGAACCAATATTAACGTTGAAGACGTTAGTAATTTGAAGGGTGAGGTGCGTAACTTAGTTTCTAGTTTAGGTAGCTTGTCGGGAAGGTTAGATAGAGTTGAGGAAGAGGTTAAGGTTAGTCCGAGAGTAGTAGATAGCGAGGGATTTAGAGAGGTTAAGGGTGGAGCTAGGCCGCGTACATTAGGTGATAGGAATCCCCCCCCCTATCGAGGTTTCGAACCCTTTCGCCCATTTGGAAAGGGACGTGAATGAGGGGGAAACTATTTTAATTGGGGATTCTTTAGTGCGCCACATGGACAAAGAATTCGTTAAACGGAATCCAACCAAGAGGAGGAGGGTCTGTCTCCCAGGGGCCAGGGTTGACAGAGTTAGAGACGAAGTGGATAGGGTTGACGTTGCTTCCCGTCACTCAATGTTGGTGACGATGGTAGGAGGCAACGACTCGTATAGGCCCGATACGAGAGTGCCTGACCTTTTGGAGAGATATAGGGGGTTAATTAGGTCCCTGAAGGCGAGGTCAGATAGGTCTTTAGTTCTAGGTATTACCCCTAGGCACGGGTTGGGTCTTAGAATTACATCCAAAACAATATTTTTGAATAATAAATTAGAAGAGATTTGTGCTGAGGAAAGTGTACCCTTCGTAAAGCTGTGGTCCGAATTCAATGATCCTAGCCTTTTTATAAAAGATGGGGTGCATTTTAATGAAATAGGTAATGCTAGGCTAGGTAGGTTAATAGACGAAAGCGTGCGAAAGCTGTATAGGTCGAAGCCTTCTTTAAACGTTGTGGGTCCGGGAAACGCGGGCCCGACGTGATAAATAGTTTAAAACGCGGGCCCGTGGTAAAAAATAACTTAAACGTTTTTTATTGCAACGCGCGTAGTATTAGAAATAAATTAAATGAATTTAAGGCGGTAATTTATTCCGGCAACTATGATATAGTTGCTATCACTGAAACTTGGTTAAATACCGTGACTCGGGACTTGTTGGGGGAACTTGATATACCGGGTTTTAAAACTCTTTACTAATGATAGGTTACATAGATTTGGAGGCGGCGTTTTGCTGTACATTCGTAATTCCCTTAGGGCTATCGAGGTTAAGTTAGATTTTCCGGCAGCAATTAATGCGATATGTGTTGAAGTTAGGGCGCGTAGTATTAGTTTTAAATTTGTTGTTGTTTATAGACCTCCCGTTCAACCCCTCGATATAGACACTAGATTTTACTCACTTCTTGGTAATTTTATTGACAATCGGAATAGTATAATTGTCGGAGACTTTAACTGCCCTAATGTTAATTACGAGAATTTTACGGGTAATGAAGAGGGTTTGAGACTGGTTGAGTTTATGGACGATAACTTTTTACGACAGATAGTTACCGAACCAACGCGCGGTGATAATATCTTAGATTTGGTGATGACGAACGGCGAGAATATAGTCGAAGGTTTAGAAGTAGGCGAGAGTTTAGGATATAGCGATCATCAAATTCTTAGGTTTGTTATTGATAGAAAACACCAGGATAGTAACGTAATAGAAGTCCCTGATTTTCGTAGGGCTAATTTTGATAGTTTTGCTGATAGGATGAGAGTAGTGGACTGGGATAACTTATTTATGGGTAATGACACAAATTTGCGTTGGGTGGCGTTTAAAGAAAGTTTTAGGAATATTGAAAGGGAGTTTATTCCTCGTAGGCCCAAGCGCGTTAGAAATCGTGATAGGCCGAAGTGGTGGACTAGGGAAGTAGGCGAGTTCATAAACGAGCGTAATAGAGCGTATAGACTTAACAAGCGCAATGGCCAGGTAGCTAATTTCAATAGATATATCGAGCTTAGACGTCAGGTTAAAAGATCAGTTAGGAATGCTAAGCGTAATTTAGAGATAGTTATAGCTGCGGATAGTAAACATAATCCAAAAAAGTTTTTTGAATACGTAAATAATCGTAAGCCGGTAAAAGATAACGTAGGCCCTCTAGTGGATGTAAATGGCGCTTTGGCTTCTGACGCTCAGGCAATGGCGGGTATTTTCAATAACTTTTTTGCGACAGTTTTTACCGTAGAAGACGTAAATAATGTCCCCGACGTGAACGATATCGTTCCATTTAGTAGCGAGACTATTTTGGATGAAATAACTGTTTACGAGGCTGAGATTGCGCATTATATCGATAGGCTAAAAGTTAGCAAGGCTCCAGGCCCTGACGCTTTTTATCCCAGACATTTGAAAGATTTGAAAGACGTTATCGTAGGCCCTTAGCGAAGATTTTTAATCAGTCACTCGAAACGGGGATTATTCCTGAAGACTTCAAATTAGCTAACGTCACGCCTATTTTTAAAAAAGGCGACCGCGCGGTAGCTAACAATTATAGGCCCATTAGCTTAACGTCAATTGTCGGTAAACTTTTGGAATCCGTAGTTAGGGATCGTATTATCGATCACTTAGAAAGTAGGGGTTTGATTAATAGTAGTCAGCACGGGTTTCGACGCCATAGGTCTTGTTTAACTAATTTGTTAGAATTTTATAACGAAATAGTGCGCGAATACGATAGGCATAGGGCAGCTGACGTTATTTATTTAGATTTTAAGGCGTTCGATACAGTTCCGCATAGGAGACTAATTGCGAAAGTTAAAGCGCACGGTATACGCGGTCAGGTAGCTAACTGGTTAGAAGAATGGCTTCGTGCTAGGAGACAGAGGGTCGTAGTTAATGGTAGTGAATCGGGGTGGTTAGAGGTAGGTAGCGGTGTCCCACAGGGTTCAGTGTTAGGCCCATTGTTATTCGTAATTTACATTAACGACATAGATGTAGGATTGACTAGTAACGTGTCAAAATTCGCGGACGATACTAAAATAGGCGGTAAGGTTGTTAACGAGGACGATAGAAATAGGATCCAAGACGATGTAGACAGGATTATGGAGTGGACGGATAAGTGGCAGATGCAATTTAACGTAGATAAATGTAAAGTTTTACATATAGGTTCTCGCAACAATAATTACGCGTACACGATGGATGATAGCGGGTTAGCGAGCGTTGACGAGGAAGTAGATTTAGGCGTACGCGTAACTAAAGATTTAAAGGTTAGGAACCAGTGCCTGGAGTCTTGCGCAAAAGCTAATAGGATGTTAGGCTTCATAGCGCGTAATTTCGAATTTAAATCGAAGGATATTATATTGCCCCTTTACAAGTCCCTAGTCAGGCCTCATTTAGAATATGCCGTTCAGTTTTGGTGCCCGTACTTGCGTGAGGATATTGATAGGTTAGAAAGGGTTCAGCGTCGTGCCACGAAACTTATTCCGTCATTGCGCAATAAGCCTTATGAAGATAGGATTAAAGAGTTAGACTTGTATTCACTCGCTACTAGAAGATTAAGGGGGGAGCTTATTGAAGTTTTCAAAATCGTTAATAACATCGATAACGTAAATTTTGACAAACTGTTCACTTTCGATAATAGTAATACTCGCAATAACGGATTTAAGTTGCGTGGCAGACGTTTCATTACTAATATCGCTAAAAACTTCTTTACGTTTAAAGTAATTGATAAATGGAATAATCTTCCCGCGTCAGTCGTTCATTCTACCAGCGTTAATATGTTTAAGAACCGTCTTGACAGACATTTTAAAAGTATTAACGTTGTTTAAAATTAAAAAAAGAAAGTTAACAACAGGAGCTCTGGTGGTGGTGCTCGAGGATGAGTCTGTTGACGATGAATGCCAGCTTGTGACATGCCAGCGTGTGATGCCAGCAATAAAAAAAAAAAAAAAAAAATTAGACTAACACGAACGTAGATGTAGCTCGTAGCGTAAATTAACCCACTTTTGTTTAACTGTACCTACTTTTTTTTTTTTTCTTTTTTTTTTCTTTGCATGTCTGTAACTCTCTTTACTTGCATGTTTGTAGTTTGCATGGTATGACAGTGAGTTAAGACTGTGTTTGCATGGTTTGTAAGCGTTCTTATTTTACTTCTTTTCATCTTTCACCCCTCTCCTATTCTCTCCGACTATCTTTCTGACTTGTCGGCAGTGGCCGGCGGATGATGATGGTGAGACACTTTTCCTCTTTTTCTGAATGAATGTTAACCCATGAGTGATAGGTGTTGCTCTTACTTAACCCCTTATTCTCTTCTCTTCTCTTAACCCGCTACTCTTTCCTTTCTCTCGGGCTAACCTTAGAGTGGATCTTAGGGTCTTTGTTAGCCTTAGCTTCTGTAGATCTGTAGGTCTAAGCAGGCAACAAATAAACAGGTAAAATTGTCGTTTAGCACCAAACTAGTGACCCCAACTTCTGTTTTTTGTTTCTAGTGTAGCTTTAGCTCCTCTTTCCAAACGTGTTATTATTATTAATTTATTAATATTCATATTATTTTCTACAATAGTTTGCACAAAAAATAACTAATAGATTTGAAAAGAACGGGTAATATTAACCCAGAAAAATGTATTTTTGACCAAAAGTTCAGGTCATGTGACCAGAAACATATTAACCGAGAACACTATTTCCGTTCGCCCATTGGTTCAAATAGCATCCAACACCATTAGAAAAAATACCCCATGTTTTATTGCAGTTTGCAGATGCTTCAGAGAATATACTTAGGATGGATGCTTCCATACCCACAGTCTGGAAATGAAGCAAACCGAGACATCGCGTATTTTTGTATATGCAAAAATGCCCGGTTATGCGTTTAGATTATCATTTAATGTACCCTTGTGTTTGCTAGATAGATTTGTATTAAATTTTGTCCACTGGCTCGAATGCTGGGGGTTTAATAATGTAAAAATACCTCCGGACGCGAAAGTGTTGGTGGGTGTTTCCCTCGAGTGATGAAATGTCTCAGGAGGCGCTGAGCGGACTTCGTGGGAGCAGCGCACCCTTGAGGCAGAAGTGCTTCAAGGTAAATGAGAGAGGCGAAAGTGCGATTGCTAGAAAGAAGAATGAATCTGGTGTGTGGTGGGAGTAGGTGGCGCCTGCCTGTCGAATTTATCGTATGCGGATGATGCTGTGCTATTTGCTCAGAGTGAGTGTGATACGCTAGAGGCTGTTAAGAGTTTTGTGGCAGTGTTAGAGAAGATTGCTCAAAGTGAATGTGGGTACAAGCAAATTACTGATTGTGCAGAATGAAGGAAATTCAGACTGTAATGAATGGTGAATGGTGAAACACCAGATGTGGCGGAGTCTTTTAAGTATCTGGGATGTGTAGTAAATAAAAGAGTGCAGGATGAAGTTAACTGTAGAATGAATCAAGGAAGAAAGATGTTCGGTGCGATGAAAGCGGTTGTGAGAAAGTGGAGATTGGATCGAGATGCTGCGAGATATTTGCGTGAAGGTGTGCTAGTACCGACACTTTTGTCTGGGTGTGAAACCGTGACATGGCCTGAAATGGAGGTCCGGTGCTAGTGTCTCCGAGCAACTGATACAATGAGAAGACAGAGGGAGAAGTCAAGTGTAAGAGCGGTTGAAATGGATAACTTGAGAAGTATGTGCGGCGTGCGCCGGATTGAAAGAGTTAGAAATCGTGTGGTTCTGGACAGATTTGATGTCCAGAAATCGGTGCAAGTAAAAATTGGGGAAAGTGTGTTGAGGTGATTTGGACAATTTGAAAAAATGGAAGATGACAGAGAGTTGTAAAAAGAGTGTATAAGAGTATTTGCGAAGGTAGAAAGAGAGGGAGGCCGAGAAGAAGATGGATGGACATGGTGAATGTTTACATGAATAAGCGTGGACTTGAACTGGGTGATGCGCAAGAAATGGCTGCAAGTAGGTTGTAATGGAGGTTTGTTAGAGGTAAGTTCGGGACTGTCACTTTAATTTTTGACAAAACCTGGAAAAACCACCTCGCATGGCGTATGAAGCGCCGCAGGTGTGGAATTTAGCCATGCGGAGAGGGTGGATGGGTGCTGGTCCACCAGGATGGCGGTGTGAATGAATGTATCCTTTGGATTCTACCTTTTCTCTCTTTACCTTCTAACATTTTATAGCCGAACTGTCTGCTTTCTCACCACAACTCATTTGGAAAATTAAATTAACTAGCAAAAATACCTGTCCTACGAGTGGGATATTCTCTAAGCACGTTAGAATTTAATTAACATTTACAATTAGCTCACGAATCACTTACATTTTAAATGCAACTTCACAGATTTTACTTGAAGCTCACGAAGCAGTTAAATTTCAAATACAACTTGTCACATTTTTTTACTTATCATGGCTTCCGATGTGTAACGTAGCCGCATGCACCCCCCCCTCGCCCCCAATTACTAAGGGTTCAATTATTTGATCAATAAAACTATAGTCATGAAAATCTTAATAATCTTCACAAATCTTGACACAATGTGAAGCTCAAGATTTTCATGGCTGCGTTCTTTTCTATAGTTTTATCGCAGTGCTGGGGCCTTCGGGCCCAGTAATTGGTGGAGGTGGAGGTGGGAGGGATGGTCACACATATATTTTCGTTCATTACTCATCACCCCCATTCACCATACGAAGTTTGGTCGAAATCTGTTTAGAAACGTAAAAGTTTTTTCTGAGGACAGACAGACAGACAGACAGACAGACAGACAGACAGACAGACAGACAGATTTTCGATGAATTATAGTAGTAATAGAAACTTAGGCTATATGGTATATGCATATGCATATATTATTGGTTAACCAAGGTTACCTATTATTTTGGTGTTTAATTGTGCAATTCATCATATGTAACTATTATTTACAAACGTTAAATTGCTACACCACAGCAAAAAAGAACTCCGCAATACAATTCCATAGTTCCATCCCAGGTCTCACTACATATGAACTAATATTTTGTAATCTGTGATTTCAAACTTTCGCAGCGCACGCGGCAAACAAATTCACGATTCTAATTTTTCTATAATTTCGTGCCCTCACCTTTTCACCCCATTGTTGTAATAAAAGGGCACGACAATATTTTTGTTTACACTATATATATATATATATATATATATATATATATATATATATATATATTACACGGTTATACTCTAAAAATACATAATATACCAGAACGGGCATGAGAAATTACCAATGAAGTTTATAAATGCTTGGACACACTCCATATTTGAGTTGCCAATGAGGGAATATAAATGAACCTCATCGGGCCGGGGCGGCGGCGCAGCGGCGCTGAGGCTCATCCTGCAACGTCTTTATGGAAGGAGTAGGCCTAGTGTTTATGTATAATTGTGTACGTAGACTTGGAATTAAGATCGTAACTAACCCAGATTCTGTGCCCACTGGACCTGCTGTAGGCTACATTATGGGCACAAAGAGAGGAAAGGTATTTTACATAAAGTTAGATAAAGTTAACTATGCTGAAATTTTTGTGGTAGGTACATCAATATGTCTGACTGGAATACGATGTTCGCAAGTTACAATAAGAAACAAACAGAAATTGCTTCTAATTATATTCGTAGATTATGTACCAACACGAATTTAAACGGAAAAACAAACTAAGGGGCCTAATTTGGAAGAGGTGGCACTTAATAGGTTTCAGAATATCCTCAGTGAGATACATGTGTAATAATTTATAATTTATGTACAGTTGGGCCTATCGACATTCATTCCACTACTTCATCTTTCTTAGGATAACTCTCTCTCCCCAACATTTCCACTCAAACTTAGCTACTATTGTCTAGCGTTAAGATTGGTTACTAAAGAATTATTATTATTATTATTACGTAATAAATAACACAGGCCTGCAAACTGAAACTCGTAGAATGAGGTTTATATTCTAATATGTGATTTTCCTTAAGTTTGCTACACTGATTTCAAAAGTGACATCCATTTTCTTGTATCACGTAAGGTGAAAAGCAAAAGGAAAACACTTTTTTCCTTACCTTGTACAATGTATTTCATATATCCAAATAACAACTTGTGTACATTTTGATAAAAAAATGGACAAAACTCAATTAAAGTGAAAAAATAGAGGACTATTATTAATACAATAGAAATGTGACAGATTATACTAGAAATATGGGTAACCAACCAGTGGTTTCCAACTTTGTCATGATGAACAATGCAATATCATTTTTGTGTATTTGATTCCTAAGCAGAAGAAAACAATATGACGTTTTGCAAAAATCTGTGTGATGGAGAAAAACAGATATAATTTTTGAACTCAGCGTGCATTAATTACTACAGGACACATATAATTAACAAGACCCCAAAACTATTGTAGGCCTGTGTAATTATTAATACTTATAAGTTTAATAAGATAAATAAATTAGACGTAACTGGGCGCTTTTTCGTTATTTACCCGCATATTAAGCGAAACATTTATTATCAAATATAAAAAATATATCCCAATATCAAATGTTTTGATATTACCAGACCATTTTATAATGAATTGGTAAAACAAAATAGTCGGTATGTAGCCGTAAATAGCGAAAAAGAATTTGAAAAAAATACATTTTTTCATCCTTATTGAACCAATCAACAGTGTCTTTTGTAGTAGCCGTCAAACGATGTAGTTCTTGTAAATTTAAGGGCGTACAGTTGGAACCAGTCGTGATATTTTCGTTAAAACTAACGAAAACATCACACCTTAACCTAACTAATTGTCAAGGGCATACAAAAAAGTGAAGTTTTTTGCATTTACAAGGGCATACAGTTGACCCAACCGGGCATTCAGTTAACCTAACCGGGCATTCAATTAACCTTGTAATTATATCGAAAAAAAGATATATATACACTAGCAGAAAAATTTAAAAAATTGTGGTAAATAACGAAAAAGTGCCCGTAACTGCATGCAAAAATATCGTTCATTAATTAGACATTCCAATATTCGGAATGGTCCAAATTTCGGAATTTTCGCCCATTCCGAAACCCATTCTGAAATTTCCAAACATCGAACCGAGTTCGAAGGTAGAAACCTGTCGCGAACTTCAGTGTATTGAATGTACTGTATAATATGTATATACTTTTGGTTTGCTTCCGTCCGAATTGTTCATTATGACGCCGGTCAAGCTTTTCACTCCACCTTAGACCTACAGTTTAACGTGGAATCCGAACCACGCCCCACCAGCAGCCCAGTCTTAAACACTAGGCTACCCAGGGTACCGTACCCATTTATCTATCAACCACTTTCTTTATCGTGTGGAAGAATTAACAGCTGGGTTTTGCTGCGCGTCGCCTGCCGTCACCAGGTCTCGAATCTCGATCCCGGGGCCGATGGATCCGTAGTAAGCGACGCTAACCACTGCACCACCGAGGCGCATATATATATATATATATATATATGGGATGAATTTCACAATTAAACATGTGAAATGAATGAATGATGCAAACCCACAAGGAAAAATAAAAATGATTCCAAGGCCTTTCGTGTATTCAGAAGTACACCTCGTCAAGGAATGAAGGGAGAAGGCGAGATGACAAAAATATATACCTATGTACAGCGGGACAGAAAAATAGAGAGATTAGCACATGATTAACAAAGTTAATTAGAGGCAAAAGGTATTTTAACAGAATCTCAATATAAGCAACAGACTTATTGGGCTGGGATGATTTAAACCCTAGATCCTGTCCCAAAGCTGGATCCTATCTACTTTGCAGATAGCTGGTGAGGGAAGCTATATTTTGGGGGCTCTTTGCGAGTGACCCGTCACCCACGTCGGGCTAACATCATGAAAAAGAAAAACTATAGTGTTTGTCATTTACCATTACTTATTCGGACTATAGTGGGTTTAATTTTCCCAGAGAGGTTCCTTGTTCCATGCACGGTCTGTGTGTATCATAAAAAACCTCAGCGGACCATTCTGAGTTCAATCCCATCATGAAACGGACGTGTTATGTGCCTTGAAAAGTGGACGCTCAATTTTGCCAGTTGAGGTTGAACCCTTTATTTACTGCCCAAAAGGACAAATTTACAATCTTTCACACACGTATTCATAACTTAACCTGACAAAATATTTGGGCAGTAAAGTTTTAAGTTTTGGTTTTTGGCTAAAAATACAATAGTTACCCCTTTTTCTTTGATGTATTCAATCCAACGTGAATGTAATGAGTCTTTTGCTTATATTGAGGTTCCGAATATAGTTGGACTGTGATGCTTTAAACCCTAGATCCTGTTCCAAAGCTGGATCCTATCTGCTTTGCAGATAGCTGGTGAGGGACGCTATATTATTGGGGCCTATTTGCGAGTGACCCGTCGCCCACGTCGGGCTAACATCATGAAAAAGAAGAAAAACGATAGTGTTTGTCATTTACCATTACTTATTCGGACTATAATAGGTTTAATTTTCCCAGAAGAGTTCCTTGTTCCATGCACAGTCTGTGTATCATATATATATATATATATAATATATATATACACACACACCTTATGAACCTTATGTTGTTTCGTGCGTTGGTCTCTCTTCACACGGAGGTCAAGCTGGTGGCCCCGCCTATATATATATATATAATATATATATATATATATATATATAACCTTGATTTTTGCTTCCGCTCGAATTGTTCATTCTGATGAAGGTCAAGCTTGTCACTCCACCTTAGACCTACAGTTTAACGTGAAATCCGAACCACGCCCCACCAGCAGCCCAGCGTCTTAAACACTAGGCTACTCATGGTACCCATTTATCTATCAACCACTTTCTTTATCGTGTGGAAGAATGAACAGCTGGGTTTTGCTGCGCGCCGCCTGCCGTCACCAGGTCTCGATCCCGAGACCGATGGATTCGTAGTCAGCGACGTTAACCACTACACCACCTTTCAAATGTTCCGTGCGATGATACCTCATTTTACTTACGAAGGTCAAACTTGTCGCCACTCCTCTCGAGTTGGCCCGCCGCCCGGTGAAGTAGTGAGTTGGTTTCCTGTACTCTCCACCTCACATAGCCAGGTACGCCCGGCTCATCGTGGATTGTTTTGAGCCAAGCGTCTAATCTTCTTTTGAAGATGTCCACTGCAACGCCACTCGTGTTCCTTAGGTCTCTTCTTTCCAGTGAATCTAGGTTTAATTCGCGCAACCTTTCCCAGTAATTTAGTTCTTTGCACCCATTGATCTTGGCTGCTGTGAAGCTTCTCCGAATCCCTTCTAGCTATCTAATGACTTCTTTTTTGTATGGGCATGTTAGGATCGAGCAGTATTCCAATTTGGGTATGATCAATGTTTTCAGTAGAGGAATCATTATATTCCTATCGCTTCGTTTAAAGGTTCTCAGTATCTGCCCAGTTTCTCTCTTTGCTCTGTTTATTGCTATCTTATTTTGTGTTTCAAATTTCGCATCATTAGATAACCCCTAAATCTTTTGCTTTGGAATTTCTCTGAATTTCCTGTCCATTTGGGGTATAATATTCCATGGATTTTAGGTCCTCTCTTTTTCCGTACCGTAACCTGAAATTTCTGTGTTAAACTTCATATTGTTGTCTTCCGTCCACTTATATATATATGTATATATATATATATATATATTATATATATATATATCGTAAAGAACGACGCTTGTATAGGAGATATTCCACGCAAGACGAGAGAGAGAGAACGAAACAAATGAAAAAATGAGGTAACCACCCGGGAATCGAACCCGGGATCTTCCGATTGCCGGTCAGATGCGATACCATTACACCATGGGCCTCACTCTTCCAAATGCCGTAATTCTTCTACATACTCGCAGAAACCAATGCCCCAAGGGGGCACCTCCCGCATGCCGTAACATTATATACATTCAACTGCAAAGAACACGCAGTATAAATAACGTAAAGAACGACGCTTGTATAGGAGATATTCCGCGCAAGACGAGAGAGAGAGAACGAAACAAATGAAAAAATGAGGTATATAATGTTACGGCATGCGGGAGGTGCCCCCTTGGGGCATTGGTTTCTGCGAGTATGTAGAAGAATTACGGCATTTGGAAGAGTGAGGCCCATGGTGTAATGGTATCGCATCTGACCGGCAATTGGAAGATCCCGGGTTCGATTCCCGGGTGGTTACCTCATTTTTTCATTTGTTTCGTTCTTTCTCTCTCGTCTTGCGCGGAATATCTCCTATACAAGCGTCGTTCTTTACGTTATTTATACTGCGTGTTCTTTGCAGTTGAATGTGTGTATATATATATATATATATATATAGGGTGAACCAAATGTAGGTGGACAGTAAATGATAATGTTTATTTTGAGAATACATATTTAATTTTTTTGTATACTATAATACAAAATAAAATTTAAATAAATTTAGTTATAATATTTAATATAATAAAACACAAACACCATAGTTATAATGAACACCATAGTTATAATTAATATAACACAACCGTATTCAACCTACTGTCCACCTACTTTTGGTTCACCGTGTATATATATATATATATATATATATATATATATTAGGGTGGTCCACAAAATGGAAGTATTTTAAATTCTTCCTCCCAGGGTTTCATTAGGTTCCTTTTCCCAAAAAACTTCTCTGAGCAAAATTTGGGTTCAATCGGTTAATATTTAGAGGGTGGTTCAACTACCCCCAGAAGTCCACATTCATGGCTTCTGGGTCCCCCCCCATATATATGGGTATTATCCGCTTGTTGGCGGGGTTATCATGGTTGACCAGGCCACTCATTGTTGCCCAGCTAAGATTGTGGACTTGTTAGAGTCAGGAAACCTCTTTCAGTGCTCATCCACCACACTTAATAGAAACTGGAGTTGATCTTTTCCTTTCGTCAGAGTTCCGCTGAAGGTCTGAATGAGAGCTACTGCCCTTTCAGCATGATCATTAACTACTTTGATGTTTCCTATGATTCTTTTAGCTTCTTGGAAGTTTTCATTCTCCTCCCAGGTGCTTGGGTCATCATCAAGAAAACTAATATTGATCGGTAGGGCCTTAAGAAGCTTTAATGAGTTCTTTGTGGCAAGAGTTTCTAATTTCAGTGTTGCTTTGCATTCCTTGAGTCTTCTTCGCTTTGAGAAGTCTAATGACCCCTCCTTTTCCCTCATACACTGGACCATGATTCCCTTGGTGTCTGGTCCAACAGTTTGATCGAAGAGAGCAAGGGCCACCAGCTCTTCTGATAAGTACCATAGGTGGTTTTCAAATTTCTTGAGAGCTGCTTTGGCCACTTTCTGGTCATGATAGTCCTTTAACTTTTGGATAAGATCCAGATCATTCTTCGGGCTTGTGATGGAATAGGAGCAGTGATCCAGCTTTTTAAGTAGATTAGGACTCCAAAAAGGGTAAGGGTTTTCAGGTCCTTCTTCTCTCGAGGAGTCAGGGTGATTTGATTTCGAAAAAGCCACATTTTGATGGCATAGATAACTTTAACCATCCACCTTGCATAGTGCGTGCCAGCAGGACGTTTGAATGTGTAACTTTCAATTTTTTCACCAAGAAAGATCAAAGAAAGTTCCAAAAACTCTTTATAGTCATCTCGAAAATTTCCAGTGGCCAGATGTTCTTTGGCAAAGGCAATTATTTCATTTCTGAAAGGATCAACTTGCTCCTTCATCTCATCATCATCCTGTGATGTAGAGAAGGTTTTTAAATCAATGTAGTCCCACATAGATTGGAACCTTTTGAACAAAGTGGCTCAGGGGCAGAAGATGACCATGGACTGCTTCAAACACTCCTCCATACATGACTTCCATGCAATGATGCCTACAGGCAAAATAGAAGAGTGGTCGACCAAGTTTCTGTTCCAGAAGAACGCATGCTCCCCTGTTTGTTCCTGTATTTGATGCTGTAGTATCTGATAACATTCCGATTATTGACTTATCTATGTTCCATTCGGAAAGAATTATACACTGCAGCTGATTGAGCTTCCCCTGTTCCACTTGGTTGTTTGGGAACACCAAGCAGTTTTGAATCACCTGATTCAACTGAAGAGACAAGGACTGGGAGTCTGTCTACCTTTTCATTCTTGGCAAGTAGATTAGGGATCAACTTCCCATCCCAGTGGACAATCGAAATACTTGGACTAAAGCTAGCTTTAATGGCATGGGTTATTTGCCTTCGATGCCTCTCTCGGTGCCTTTTGATTGAAGAACGAGAGATGTTCACTCTCTGAAAGATCTTGACCAAGGCTAGATGCAGTTTCAGCTAATACAAAGGTGGCCCTCCTGTCACTGATGCCAGTCCTGTCCAGAGCAGCAGCCAATTCAGGAGATATATTCTTTGCTGCCTTTTTCTTTGGTGGAATTGGTCCGCTGGTAGATGGGGGATTAATAAGGTAATCTTCATCTCTCTTTCTGACTCACATAAAGACTCAGAAGAAGAACTTCCCTGATCTAGCATAACTTCCTGTGAAGCAGCATATTTTTCTTCTTCAGCTTTCCGCTTCCTATTTACCAATTTCATTTGCTTCTCAGCAGCTCTCTTTTCTGCCTTGTCAGTCACCATATCTGCAGAGACCATTGATCCCACTCGTCCCGCTTTCCTTTGTTGGATCAAGAACTGCCGGTCTTCTTCATTTTGATTAAGGTAAAGGCATCAGCATGGGCGACATCAAATAGTTCTCCATTTCTTCCTGAAAGGTTTTCTCTTTTTCTAACTAAAAGTTGCTTTTCCTCCCAGCATTCTTCTTAATCGCTTTCCACTCCAAGTGTAGGGCCTGAATTTTGTGAAGAATGTGGTCTTTCCTTTGAGTAGGAATTCGGGTTCTCTCCCAGAAGAGACGCAATTCTTCAAAAACAGCTTCTGAACTAGGTTTGATCTCCTTCTTCAAGACTTGATGATGGTGGAGGAACATGCGGAGGACCTGGCCACGGGAAGGCAGCTTGGCTCCAGTGATTGTTTCCTCTGACTTTTTCATTAAGTAAAATGTACGTTTATTTGACATTGCAAAACCTGTAAATTTAATAAATCTATCTGAAAGAAAAATAATCATTAGTTATTGTATCTGTAAATAATGTTTCTTTTAATTATTCACTATATTAATAAAGGGCATAATGGTATACAAAAAACAGCTTTGAGCCACCCTAAAGTTATTCGATTTGCCTTAAATTTTACATGAAATATTTTATAGCTAAGAGGAACCAGATTATAGCGTGGGAGGAAAGAAAATTGAACTTCGAGTTTTACCCCATTCTGTGGACCACCCTATATAATATATATATATATATATATATTATATATATAATATATATATATATATATATATATATATATATTATATATACAGTATATATATCCCGTTATTCATAGCTTCGCTTATACGTAATATATTTTTTTCCACCAAATTCCGCTATTCGCAAACCTAGCTCCGTTATTCGCAATGCCAGATTGGGGAAAAAATAATTCACAATTGCGCCTGCTACCAAACACAGCGCAGCATACCCGTATCGCAGACCCATTATTCAAGAAAAGACACGGTCTTTGTGGCGAGATGTAAGGAAGGAAGTCATTGGTGAAGGTGAGAGCAGCACTTGGTGGTGAAACTTTCAGTGCGAGTCGGGGGTGGTTTGAGGAAATTAAAGTACAGTACAAGTATGCTTATTCTTTTATTGACGTTATTCATAACTTACTATGCTAATACAGGTCTGTATTTGTGTTTTATACTTGCTTTTACGTATCGTATGGGAACGTATCCAAACATCTTACCTTCCGAAAAATAGCCACCGGAACGCATCCCCCCCCCATAAAACATGTATTTATATGGGAAAATAGTTCGTGAATGTAAAATAGAAGCATTTGTTTAGGCAGTGAATATTTATGATATATATATTTGCTGATTGCGCCTTTGATAATTACGTAGACTGTTTGGGCAATGCATGTTTTTAGTTGACTAAATGGTAAGCATCGTTTTCTGCTTTGTTTCAGAACGAGTTGATCATTGAGGCAGTTGATCAAATGTACATATTACCTTGCCTATATTTAAAAATAAGCATTCTTGTAACTTTGCTCGACATCGTAAAATCCGTTTTAACAATATTCTTTTTTTGAGATTTTTTTTTTTGTGTGAAACCGGGACATTCGATGGTCCTGAAAGGTCTTTTCGGGACGCCGGGACAAGAGGCCGAAAACCGGGACATTTGGCAACCCTAAGTCCATATATATATATATATATATATATTAATACCATCAGTCCTTCAGTAATTCCATTATTCTCTCCTTAATAACAGCTTCAATGCACTTGTAAGTCTTTTTCCTTCGCAACTGTGACGTAATGTATTCGCATGACCTTTGACCTTTGACCTCCGTCGTTGGACGCGATGAAGGTCGCGCTTTGAAATCGTTTTCTATTAGAGATACCTTTTTTCCCCTCTTCACAAACGGTGAGCGAGTTCCTCTATTATACAATTATCCTCACTTCTGAAGAGCTCTCTACTCCGTGCACACATACCCGTCATGCCCGGATGCCCGCAGGAAAGACCGAAAATCTTGGTATAGTAATTATGCTCATCCGACATTAGTTTGTGGGGGAAAGTGTGCCTGAGAGTGTATGCCTTGAAATTGCATGTAGGCAATACGTACCCGAGTGAGTTGGGCACGTGCGTACCTGTGCTTGTGGTATTAAGCTTGTGTGTAGTCGGGGGGGGGGGGCAGCTGGGTATAAGTGAGATCGAGTGTGATAATTGACAGATGTAGTGAGGTAATTTTTTTGTGAGGTAACATTTTTGGTATCTAGGAACATTAAAAAAATTATGTATAAATGTACAAAATTTTTACTCTTGGAAAAAAAGATATGTTGGTCCTGATTAGATTAGGTTAGGTTACGTTTAGTTACGTTAGTTAAGATTTGGTTCGGTTAGGTTGGACTAGATTACCGATTACTTCGCTATTAATGACTTGACAGAAAACCCCTTCCAGCCTTAAATTGTGTCCGAAACACTTACACGCCATTCTAGGTTCAATGGCACCAACATTAGGTTTGGTTAATTAATTTTTTTTAGACATATGGAGCTAAAAACGTCAGTACCTCATTTATGCGTGTGTGTGTGTGTGTGTGTGTGTGCGCGCGCGCGCGGTCTGGTATTCATGCAGGCGCCAATGCCGTGCCCAACCCAGGCCAAAATTTAAAACGGAAGGTTATATATATAGGGTGAACCAAATGTAGGTGGACAGTAAATGATAACGTTTATTTTGAGAATACATATTTAATTTTTTTGTATACTATAATACAAAATAAAATTTAAATAAATTTAGTTATAATATTTAATATAATAACACAAACACCATAGTTATAATGAACACCATAGTTATAATATAATATAACACAAACCGTATTCAACCTACTGTCCACCTACTTTTGGTTCACCGTTATATATATATATATATATACTCAGAACTTGGATAAATATAAAACTGGAAGTTAATAAAATCAAATAACGGGAAAAGAAAATGGTAGGGGTGCTATAAAGGAAAAAATCTATTACCGTTTCACTAACTATTGCTTCTAGATGTCATTTTCATTATACAGGGTGTCCCATAACCCCATTTACCGCCTCACGCTATTCTAGTAGGAAAAGGTTCAGCGGGTAAATGAACTTTATGGGACACCCTGTAGAATTATTACGAGTAGATACCTATTTTGTATTATTTACCGAAGTTAAATTGCTTCGAAGACAACTAAATACTAATATCTTCATAATACAGGGTGATTTTTTTTATTCGAAAATCATTAATAATGGTTTTGTGGTTCTCGAATAAAAAAAATCACCCTGTAGTTATTTTTATTAATAATTATAATTAATTACGAAATTACACATTTGGGACCTTACATAACCCAAACCCATTAATTATTATAAATAGCTACTATTTAGTTTTAAGGGCATAATTCTTTATGTAGGCGGGGCCACCAGCTTGACCTCCGTGTGAAGAGAGACCAACGCACGAAACAACATAAGGTGTCATAAGGTAATAAACAGAGTTTTTATTTCTTTTTTATTTTAATATTACACGGAATTAAATGCAATATTAATTCAAACATTGAAACGATACACACAACCGCGAAAAACTGAAACTTGAACCCGCGAATAGTCCGAGTTCTTGGTCCAATTTGTGTAGAGCAAGACTGAAGTGATACGAGTGTGTTTATGATAAGAATAGCGCAATGGTGTTGCTTCGGGGGTGAAACACAAACTTGCCGGGTATCGTGCTCCTGGTGAATCATGCCCATGGGCATATAATGCTAGGCGTAGCCGCGATACAAACTAACGACAAGCGCGTGTGAAAGGGTCATGGACGCGTGTGAAAGGGTCATGGATAGGACCAGTCATTCCGTCATGAAAACCCAAAACATTGTTTCTCGTGGCCATAAACTATGGTCGTCAATACGTTGACCCTCTATGTACTTGACAGTGATGCTGCGAGCTGCTCGTACCCTAAATGTGTGTAGAGGCACAGGGATGCTTTGAAAAAAACTTGAGTTTTTGGTGTGTGTGTGTGTGTATGTGTGTGTGTAAAATTATTATTAACTCGCGCTCACGAAAAAAGTGTTTTTATACCAAAGTGGGTATTGTAAGGGAAGTCAGGAGTTAAAGAATGCTTTTAACCCTTATCTTTCAGTCGTTGGAAACGCTTCAAATGGTATTAATTTTGACTCCAAATTTCTCTTAACTTTACATCAATCATTTTTTAAGTGAACACTCGAAGGAAATAAAACAGACTCTGGCTACGTTTTATACCCAAAAAGAAAGGGGGTATCCCGCATCCTGTAATTGTACTTGGAGTATCTATATTCCCCCTTGTTGTGGACACATTCATGCGTGTTTCTCTGTCTTGGGTATGCAATATTGTCCGATATTTGTCAATACCGTCACACTTTGTTGTGACGGTAAATTTGCGTGCCGAAATCTCTTACAAGAATATGAGCAGAAATTTTAGTTTTAAGATTTTGTTGTTTAAATCTCTAAAGCAAGGTAGTTTAGAGTATGGTTATTGAAGAATATCAATAGGTTTCTTGTTACAGGGTTAAAAATAAAAATGTTTCAGATTGTTTAACGTTCGTTCGATTTTTATTTTTGTGTTCTCACGTTAATGGTATAACCCAGAACAGCCTTGTGGCAGAGATTTATGGCAGGATCGAGGAGCGGCCCTAGCCTCAAAGAGAAGGGAAAACAAGCTGGCCCGGTTCAGATGTAAAATGGTTTGCTTTCTCTTCGCTTCGTGGTTAAACTTTAGGAAAACCGACTTCGAATCCACTTGTTAAATTGGACCATGACGTTGGTCATAAATTTGAGAAACCAAGTGGCTTCGAAGAAAGAACTTTATTTTAAGTTGATTTTAAGGAAAAGGAGGAGCTTTGTTTATGGAAGGGAATGTCAATGTCCAATCAAAGGACAATGATTCTTATAACAACCAGTGAGGGAAAAGAAAAGCTCCTTCTTTCCTTATGTATGGATGAAAGCTTTCGTAGGGACGACCTTATGTAATGAAAATATTTTTGATAGGTCATTCAGAATATTGTAAGGCGGAGTCCTTGAAATTTTAAGGTGTAACTTAGATTTCTATGTTAGTTGTAGCTCGGTCCTGTAAAAATAAAGTGGCTTATAAAGAATGAATCTTTAGGTCCTGTGGCGTGATTGAAAAGTTCTAAGTTGAGTTCAAACTGTTTCACGTTGTACAGGGCTATTCAAATTGATTCACCTGATTTCAAATGGAATATTTTTTAATGTTACAAATACAGAATGATTTGTGATACATCAACCAAAAGAAAAACTGTCCAAATTTTGTCTCTCACCTCATAAATGCTCTATGTGACTTTCCCTAGTTACACGAGCAGCGTCGACACGATAGTCGAATTCCTCCCATACTCGCTCCAGCATGTCCGTTGTCACTGACTCTACGGCAGTAACAATGCGAGTTCGGAGCTCATCCAAAGATGTGGGCAACGGTGGCACGTACACAGTATCCTTAACGTACCCCCAAAGGAAGAAGTCGCACGGTGTAAGATCCGGCGACCTAGGGGGCTCGAAAACTGCAACACACAAAACGCCTTCTGCTGTGTGGACGCCATTTTCACACTGACTGTTTGTTGCTAGGCTAGGCCACGGCATGACTTTGGAGCCCTCTCGCGGTGATCTTGTAAAACTTGGAGATTTCCTCTTTCATGTGGTGTATGCCCAGTTGATGCACGGTTGATAGGTACGGAAGTATTCTCAGTTGAAATCGGATGAATCATTTTGAATAGCCCTGTACTTAAAATTTGAATTTCCTTTGTTTACGCGAACTTGTGTGTAAGAGCTTTATTGTTAGCGACCGGAAAAAAATAACTTTGTGGAATTTCTTCTAATTTAATTTTGTTCAAATTAAATGTTAAACTTTAAGTTTGCGACATATTAGGTTTCCTCAGGGAAGAGTCAATATCTTGTGTTGAAGTTGGTTCCTGTGGAAACCTAGGAAGTTAGTGCATGACCGTTCAGTTATTGTGAGAGGTAATCTAATTGATTTGACGGACTTTTTTCCTGGAAAAATGTGCGGAACTCGCGCAGAACTGTTGAGAGTAAATTTCCCAAATTTTTGTAAGTAAACTTTTTGTAAACTTCTCCTTAGATTACGAAATTTGAATTTAGTGCTGTTTTTAAAGTTAAACGCAAATAAAAAAAAAAACCTCTGTATAAATGTTTTTTGGGACTTAAATACTTGCAAACATTTCCTTTAAATTAAGAATTTGATTTTTTAAACAAAATTTGTAATCGCACATCCATATATTTCTTTCAATTTATGTCTTAATTGGAGTGAAATTAAATAAACTTTATAAGAGGGAGTGTGTCGTTTCTATGCTACCTTGCAATAGGCCTCTCTCGTAAGCTGAGGGTAAATTAACATTGAAAGTTTGAAAATTCAAAGTGGGCTTCGAGTAAGCCGAGGGAAACTACGCGTATAAAATTGAAAGGCCATCCCAGTGGATAGGCAGTCATCCTGAAATAAACGAACACGCGCGTGTATATATATATATATATCAGGGGCGGCTTTTTAATGAATGCAAGGCATGCACTGCATGCGTAAATAATATACTCAATGAATTTAAAATTATTATTTAAGTTAAAATTATTATTAATATTATTAATATAATATTGGTTCTATCCTCGGTTACTACATAACTCATAAGAATACCATAAAAGACAAAATACAGCTTATCTAATATGTACTACACTGTAATGCATGTGACTGCATGCCTAAGTAAAATTACCACGAGCCGCCACTGATATATATATATATATATACTGTATATATATATATGCAAACAACCACAAGGAAAAGGAAACACAAAGTCCGAGCGCTTTCGTGATATATTCACATTATCTGTTCCTCCTTGATAATGTGAATATATCACGAAAGCGCTCGGACTTTGTGTTTCCTTTTCCTTGTGGTTGTTTGCTTATTAATAAGGTCACGTGTTATTTTGTGATTCTAGTGCATATATATATATATATATATATATATATATATATATATATATATATGTTACACAGACCATGCATAGAACAAGGAACTCTTCTGGGAAAATTAATTTCCCTTGTTCCATGCACGGTCTGTGTCACAAAAGTTTCTCAGGAGACCATTCTGAGTTGTAGCATAATATACTCATTATACTGCATATATACCCGGCTTGCATTCGCCCGAATTATTCATTCTGACGAAAGCCACGTTTGTTACCCATATTTTGGACCTACAGTTTAACTGATAAGTGATAATACGGCCCTGATTTCCCACACGTTGTCTGGTATAATCTTCGTTAAGTTTGAGTACAGACAATGACGGGGATTCGCTTCATGGCGCCGAATTAAGCTTAAATATTAAACTTTAGTTTCCATTGTTGGTTTAGATATATTTCTTACCAAATTTATTTCGTACCTATTCCAGTTTATTGCCGTAATAAGGTTAACCCCCAATTAAATAAAGTTTGACCTTATTACAAGGTTTTCTTCTTGTTAAATAATAATGGGAACTTAAAACCAGAGTCCTTTACGGACCTTTGAATTTAATTGTAATAAATTGGGTGCTTAGATCCACCTTATTTTAAATAACTCGTGGGACTTTAATTCTCCCCCCCCCCCCCCCGGTACATTTCAAAGTAACTGGAACTTTAGTTCGGGGTATTATCACTGTATATTTACCGCAATTTCCCACAGTTACATTTCAGCTGCACGGTGTAGACTCCATTCTAAAATACAGAGAAAACCAACGGCTTAACATGAAATCCGATTTACGGGTCCTTACATCATCTGAACGCGGAGGAGGGGCTCCCATCCAACTACTGAACATACTTAACGTCGCTGATCTTACGGAAAGCGGTGTAACTACATGCCACGCTCGACTCAGCCTGATTGATAGTGGTGGAGAGAGTATTCGGGTCAAGGACAACTTAATGAAAACAATACCGAGATAAAAATTAAACTTTTTGTAGTTACCTTTAAAACGAACATTTTCTTTTTATATAAATAAAATAATAATAATATAATTACTATCAATTCTAATCGGATTTCGTGGTTTTCTCATTAACGTTTTTCAAATAATTTTGTTTAGTTAAATTAACCCTGAAATTCCCTTTCATAAAAATCACAAAAACGAATTATGACTTTATGCATTTTAAAAAAAAAAATAAAAAAATTAATTGCAAAATGGTAAATAACCTTTTTTTTTTTACATTCGCGAATGAAAAAAATATAATTCATTTACAATTCAAATAAATGTTTACAATTTACATTATTGGATTAAAATGCACCCCCCCCCCCCCAAAAGGAAATAAAAGACTACGTTATTATTTTTTTTATTTTTTACCTGACAACACTTATTAAGAGGTTTTAGGAGAGCAAGCATGTAATGCGACTTTTCTATGGGATTTTCTTATATGTTGATTTTTTTTAACTTTTTGTTACGTTGCGTCACCGGTACGAGCCCTGACTGTGGAACCTAACGTAATCTAACGTAACCTAGCCCACAATAACTTGTCGATTTTATGGCAAATTGCTCAGATGTCGTTAGCCCGTCCGTCTAGTCTCACTAATATATATATATATATGCTGCAAACCCACAAGGAAAAAGAAAAACGATTCCAAGGCCTTTCGTGTATTCAAAGCTACACCTCGTCAGGGAATGACGAGGTGTAGCTTTGAATACACGAAAGGCTTGGAATCGTTTTTCTTTTTCCTTGTGGGTTTGCAGCATTTATTCATTTCACGTGTTTTATTGTGAAATTCATCCCATATTATATATATATATATATATATATATATATATATATATATATATATATATCAGGTCATCCCATAAGTAATGTCGTTTTTTAGATCGGAATTTGAAGGACAAAAAAAAAAATCGAAACTTTTTAATCTAGTATATATTTTCCATCGGAATCAATGACACTCTGCCAACGTCCTACAAGCTTTTCAATGCCATGTTTATAAAATTCAGGCGGTTTTGAGGCAAAAAACGTACAAAGACTGGTGTGCAGGTCATCTAAGGAAGTATACTGTTTCTCGTCAAGATAGTTTTGCAGACTCCTGAAGAGATGATAATCTGAAGGCGCAAGGTCTGGAGAATATGGAGGATGTGGAAGTTTTTCCCACCCAAGCTCCTCAATTTTTGCAGAAGTGATCCGAGCGGTATGAGGACGTGCGTTGTCGTGGTGGAACACGATTCCTTTCCGATTAACCAAAGAAGGTCTCCTTTCTTTTAGTGCAGTGTTCAATCGATCCAGTTGTTGACAGTAGACTCGAGCGGTGATTGTTTGGTTGTGTGGTAAGGTTTCAAAGTGTATTACACCACCTTTATCCCACCAAACACTAAGCAACACCTTCCGAGGGTGAAGATTTGGTTTTGGCTGTGGTGTCGCTGGTTCTCCGGCACAAACCCACTGTCGACGGCGCTTAACATTCTGGTACAGTATCCACTTTTCATCACCAGTCACTAAACGGTGCAAAAACGGATCTTGGCGTTCACGGGAATGAAGAGCTGTGCTAATGTTTACCCGCACCTCAGATTGTCGACCGACAATTCATGTGGCACCCATTTCTCTAACTTAGGCACTTTCCCGAGTTGTTGCAAATGTCGATGGATGGTGGACGGGGATGAATTGAGTTTCTGGGCCAATTCTTCGACAGTTGTTGAACAGTCTTCTTCAAGTGCGGCTAACAGCGGGTCATCATCAAACTCAGCAGGGCGTCCAGAGTGTGCTGCATCTGTCAAACAGCAGTCACCATCCCTAAACGAAGACTAGACACAGAGAGACAGACAGACAGACAGGCATAATGTATTCAGATCCAGGCTTGATTCCACATTCTCTAAAATAATGCTAGCAAATATTTACATACAGGGGGTAAACACAGGACCCGAGAGAAGAGTGGTGCATGAGGTGCCAAAGCACCAGGGACAGGGCTGGAAGATAGAGAAGGGGGTGATCGGGAGTAAAGGGGCCCGGAGTCAAAAGTAGCACCAGGGCCAGCGATTCCTCTCCCGGGCCTTGGATAAACGTAACAGTGTCAAATATGGCATCGACGAATGGCACTCATGGCTCCCCTTCTAAAACAGTTTTAACACATTTCTCAGGAAGGAAAGAGTTACCAGGAAGAAAACTTCTTCTTTTGACTTAAACCAAAGCGGATTACGGGTGGAAAGGACCTCCTCCGTCTTCACTATTTGACAACCAATGCACAATTCTGTCTAACCTTCGTAGCTTTGGTGACGCCGTTTACCTACGAGTGAAATGGAGACACAGAGGTCGGGAATTCGATCCCCGACGGTACTGGTAATAATCATCTGGGAGTTAGCGCAATGATTCGCATTAGTCTGGCCTGAGCCCAGTGCCAGTTTCTGGCACTTCTCTCTGATTATATTATTCTGAAACCTAAAACAAAAGAGCCAAAAAAATATTTTCGCTAGCTCTTCATAAATTCTTGCGAGGCAAAATTATCGAACTAATTAATGGTAGTAGATAGACAAATATGGTAAACAGACAAGAGTTATACGTGACGAGGTTTCTGTACGTGATTATTCATAGAATGACGACTTGTTCCATAGTCCTTTGCGGACCACACGAGACGACAAAATCGTTTCAACAAACGTCGGTTAAAGAAGACGACAATAAAGGTTTAATAAAACGAAACCAAAATAAATTATTCAAAATGGACCGAATTTGAAACAACAAAACAACACCACATTCAGTGATGATAAATTACAACTTCATTCATGCACGCAACAACAACAAAACAACTCTATGACTACGAAAGAAGCAACAACAACACAACACAAAAATGCAAATAACAACGATTTCGAGTTCGTTCAAAACGGAAACAATCACGACAAAAAAAAAAAAAAAAAAAAAAAAGTATTAAAAATACAAAGCTTCGTGTCAAGAGATTTTTTTTTGTGGGGGGGGGGGGAGGCGGGGGGGGGGGGGTTTTGCCTCTTTCCTAACTGAAAAGGTCATGTGACGCGGGGCGTCTACAATTTTACGTAGGACACGAGCCATCTAAGGGTCGATACATCATCATAACGCGGAGGACAGTTACCCACCCAATTACTTAACAGACCCAACGTCGCTTAACTTCGCTGATCCAACGGGAAGTGGTGTTGACACGTGACTACGACGTAGCTGTCGCGATAAAAATGAGATAACTTTTCAAGAACAGAAGAGGAGCATCCCTGCGGGCCACGCAACAACGTGTGAAGAGTTTGTCTTTACTCTGATCATCACTTTTTAAGTCTATACACAAAAGGCAGGAAATCACGGATACACATAATGGCTTTCTATCCTTTATATATCCTTTATATATCCTTTATAAAGAACTTATAAAGGACTTACGACTCTCAAACTGCGAAAACAAAAGAATTCCGGTCACGAATAAAATTTGGGAAACTATTTTCAAAGACTCCCGGAAACACACGTGATTATATATATATATAATATATATATATATATATATATATATACGTATGTGTGTATATATATATATATATAATATATATATATATATATATATATATATATATATATATATATATATATGTGTATATATGTGTGTGTGTGTGTGTGTGAAAAAAGCCAATATTATTGAATTAGTTAGTGAAGGAGTCTCCAATCTTTAAAATATTATTGGTAATACAATTCCGGACCAAAAAAATAGAATACCGTCTCAAATGCGCTCAGGACCTTGTTAATACCTTAATAAGTTATATAAGTTATATATAATAAGTTATATGCCTTTATGAGGAATAGCGAGTATCTGTGACGTCATTATGATAAAAAGACACCTCTGTGTGCAGTTTAAAAAAAAAATATAGCAAAAACGTTATTAAATAGTGAAAAGTTAATGCATAGCGACATACCAAACTATTAGAATATCATGTCAGGTGTTACGAAAAAATAGAATAAATTCATTATGTTTATTGACTACTGACAATATAGTAAACCTTTATCAAAGCCTATTTAACTCGGCGTCGTAGTATGTAGTTGGTCCACCCTTAGCCCCGTGTACGGTCTCCAATCGACGTGCCATCGCGTTGACAAGCCTCTTGCATTCTTCTGTAGGATTAGTGCCCAGTCAGTCCCACTCGCATTCGTGGTCCACAAATGAGAATGTATAAAAGTGAAAAAAACCCACATTTGAGAAAAGCGTTTCTTGATTTGAGAAACAATGTCGCTACATTTCGACTCGCGGCAAACGGCGCTGAGTGGGAATGTTTAATATTTTCCAAGGTAACTTATTTTAACCAATCAGAACCTAACTTATCGTATCCTAACCAATCATAACCTAACCTAAGCAATCGTACCCTAATCCGGACTAAAGTGGGAAAGGCCGTGGATGCCTTGATTGAGACTCTCACTGTCTCACTTTCCCATTCTTGGGTGCGGAATTGAACGGATGACGGTGAGTGCGAGTAAACCTTCCGTACGAGTAGTTATCAATTGCCATGTCATCAAACGCCTCTTCAGTTCATTAAGTGTTCCTGGTTTACGTTTTTTGACCTTCTGTTTAGCAATATTCCAAAGATTTTCGATCGGATGTAAGATCGGAGGAATTAACTGGCCATGGTAGTACTTCAATTTCATGAGCGGCAAACCACGCGGATGTTGCGCGAGCCGCATGAGCTGGAGTCAGGTCATGTTGAAAAATAAGTGGTTCGTCTCCATACAGCTGTTCCGCAGACTCCATTCTTGATGGACGCGACTATTGACAGTTCTATTTACAAATGCGAGTGACCCCACACCATTTGTATTCATGCAACCACAAATTAACACTCGCCGCCTTTATGAAATGGTATTTCCGTCACGAAAACCGAAAATTAAGCCGATGTTAAATGCGAAGCAAAAGAGAAGGTGAGTATCCTCGTGCAAAGAAAGAGTTGCATGGACTGCAAACGAATGGCAAAAAGTGCTTTTTTCAGACGAATCAAAAATTTTGTGTCATTTGGTGACAGGTTCGCGAGTTTGGCGAAGAAATTCTGAAATGTATCGTGAAAACTACTTAAAACGATCAATCAAATTTACGGCGTGTGTGTTGGTGTGGGGCTGCGTGAATGCAAATGGTGTGGGGTCACTTGTATTTGTAAATAGAATTGTCAGTAGTCCCTTTATCAAGAATGGAGTCTGTAGAACAGCTGTATGAAGACGAACCATTTACTTTTCAACATAACTTGGCTCCAGCTCATGCGGCTGGTGCAACACCCGCGTGGTTTGATGCTCATGAAATTGAAGTACTACCCTGGCGAGCTAATTTTCCCGATCTTAATCCGATAAAAAATCCTTGGAATATTATTGAGCAGAAATTCCAAAAGCGTAAACCAGGAACACTTAGTAAACTGAAGAGGCGTTTGATGACAACCTGGCAATCGATAACTGCAGAAGAATGCGAGAGGCTTATCGACTCGATGTCACGTCGATTGGAGGCCGTATTCAGGGCTGAGGGTGGACCAACTAAATACTAAGACGCAGAGCTAAATAGTCTTTGATAAAGGTTTAATATATTGTCAGTAGTCAATAAACATAATGAATTTATTCTATTTTTTCGTAACACCTGACATGATATTCTAATATTTTGGTATGTCGCTGTGCATTAACTTTTCACTATTTAATGAGGTTTTTGCTATATTTTATTTTTAAACTGGCACACACAGGTGTCTTTTTACCATAATGACGTCACAGATACTCGATATTCTTCATAAAGGTATATAACGTAAAGGTATTATCAAAGTCATGAGCGCATTTGAGAGAGTATTCTATTTTTTTGGTCCAGAGTTGTATTTAAAAACTGTCTTGTTAAGTTTCTGAGACAGGTCACTACGTAACCAACCGTACGTTACGTAATCAACTCTCTCAGATGACGAAGAATAACCCCAGATGAAGGGGTTCATCCTCAACAGCTGTTCGTAAACAAGCCAAGCATATTATATATATACACACACACACACACATATATATACATATATATATATATATATATATATATATATATATATATAGAGAGAGAGAGAGAGAGAGAGAGAGAGAGAGAGAGATGGCAGGTGTTATGTGAATCAATGTTATGACAACAAAGAACTCGGATGTTAAATATCCGCAAAATATATATATATATATATAGGGTGGATGTCCCTCCAAAAATGTCCCTATTTTCATTTGGCCGTCATTTTATAACGGATGTATAAACTGTATTTTATTGTTGGGTTTTTTCTTGAGGAAGGTAAAAGACGGTTTTTTATTCCCAATCTACCTATATCCATATACCGATACGTTTCTGATCTTTCATTTCTTAATAACTAATAAATATTGTATATTAAAACCGTTCTTTCACCATTTCAGCCTGTAAGCAATAGGCTATAGTGTTTAAGGAAAGGCAAGTCTTTAATCTGCAGCAGGATGGAGCACATCTACACACTGCTCGTGAAACTCGCAACTTTTTGAGGAAGCATTTTTCCGGACGACTAATCTCCCTTCATTAGCCAGTGGAAGCCTCCCAATACTCACCTGACCTCGCAACCCTGACTTTTTTTGTGGGGTTACGTAAAAGACACGATCTATTCTACCGAGCCTAAGACACTCGAAGACCAAAAGACCAAAAAAGTCTACGAGTTAATCAAAAACATTCCAGCTGAGTTATTTCAAAAAATCATGTCAAACACTCGTGTAAGGTTGAATATTGTGATAGAAATAAAATGGTGATTACATTAAACATGCTTAATAAAAGGTTAATAAACTTCCATGTTTTATGTACCTATTGCGTTTGTCTTTGTGTCTTGATTCCTGTTTTTATAGTTTCCAACATTTATTTAGAAATTATGACATTCTGGGGGGACACCTGGGGTATATATATATATATATATATATATATATATATATATAGTTCATTTTCATAATGTTTAAGTCACATTGACTTATAAATATTGATATGATTACGTCACATTGTGACGTCGGATGTATGCAAACAATTAAATTTATTTGATAATGAAATACAATTGACTTTTTTTACTTTCCAGTTTTGAGCAATGGTTAAAACCGCACTTTTTATTGTCTTAAAATTGCGTAACGTTCTAATTTTGTCCACAAGATACGCTAACATATGGATAGGTGTGTGTGTGTGTGGTGTGTGTGTGTGTGTGAGACAGAGAGACAGACAGAGAGGTGGGGCGACTGTGCAGTCTGGATGGCCTCCGAAAGGAAATCTATTGTTCAGTGTCATAAAAAAAATAATAAGAATTTTATTTAATATTTTAAAGTGTCCCCTCGAAAAAACGTTTTCTTTTATTTTTTATTTTTATTTCACAAAAAAAAAAATTCCTTTAAATTTCGAAGAATTTCAAACGCTTTCCTCAATTCTAGTTAATTTAGTTTAAAATGGAAGGATAAGGTGAGATAATTCTCTCTCTCTCTCTCTCTCTCGAAATTATTATTTTAGTGAATAGACTCGCAACGAAAAGAAAAAAAAAAAGCTAATCTTCCGAGTACTTTCGAAAGATTTTTAGCTTATCTTATACAAGACTTTATATTATAATATAATTATAAGGAGATAATTACATTACATTACATTTCATTTGTTTTTCAAATGAAATGTAATGTAATTCTCTCCTTTTTTGAACTAATATTGAATCATACGTAAGGCGTCTAATTCTTAACAAATGTTTAAGGCGTAATACTATAAACTGAAGAACACACAAAATGACGCCTTAATTTTTAAAGCGTAAGAAGCACTGGTCAGGCGTTATTCAGTTCTCAATTTCCACAAGCATTAAAGTAAATTAGTATTAACGACATTCATTTTATATTCAATCTCAATTTCCTCTAGGAATTAATAAAACAAAAAAAAACAATACCAACCCAAATTTAAGCAAAAAAGAACAAAAAAAACGGGGTTTTAACAACAAAATTGGTTAGGTTGTTTTCACAACCAATCCATGAAAATAATCATTTCTAATTATCTTATTTAAACAATTCTAATGATCTTATTTAACCACTACTAATTCTCTTATTATATTTCAGTTTGTTGCCAATTTCTGTTATTACTTTACTGACATCCTATTTTATGGATTAGCTTTTACTCCGTAGCCGCGTGTACCGACGTTATAATGAGGAAATTGAGAGTGGATGGAGTCCAGTCCCTTAAATAATTTATTTAACGAGGCGGATGTAAGCTTAAATTTTAATCTAATTGTACTCTATAACAATAAGAGAGAGAGAGAGAGAGTTACAAGGACAAGAAATACCTCAAAAGGCCTTGCGGCCCATACCGAGGAGGTACCAATGGCAACGGGTGCCATGGAAAAATTCCTACACTCTCAAATAGTGTGCAAGATTCGGTTTAACCTTTTCTTGAACTGATCCACAGAGGAACTGTTCACAACTTCTGAAGGTAGCCTGTTCCATGTGTCACACATCTTATAGGTAAAGTAATTCCCACACACACTAGTGCTAAACCGTTTCAAATCCAACTTCCAACCATTGTTGCGAGAGAGAGAGAGAGAGAGAGAGAGAGAGAGAGAGAGAGAGAGAGAGAGAGAGAGCATTTTAATTACTTCGAGTTGCATTTTCAATAATACCCATAAAATCACATCTTAAAAATCTGGCTATGTCCCGGAAGTCAACCCTTGTCCCAAATCCTATTTGAAACGCCTCTCTCAGACTGGTTAATTTTAGTTGTGATCATATCATTGACCAATTTGAAGCTAAATCTCTCTCTCTCTCTCTCTCTCTCCCACCTGGCTACAGTCTTCAACAAATCGTTGGAGACGGGCCAGGTGCCTGGTGACTAGAGGGAAGCCAACGTGACCCCTATCTTTAAGAAAGGGGATCACGAAAGCCCAGGGAACTATCGTCCCATTAGTCTCACTTCAGTTGTAGGCAAATTATTTATTAGAGGGGATAATAGCGGATAGGATCTTTGACCATTTGGATTCCTACAAGCTGCTTGAGGACTCCCAACATGGGTTTAGACGGCATAGGTCGTGTCTCACCAACTTGCTCGAGTTTTTCCACGTCATTTTGAGTGAGTACGATAAGAGTAGGGCGATTGATATACTTTATCTCGACTTTCAGAAAGCCTTTGATAAGGTACCTCACCGCCGGCTAATAGCGAAAGTCCGCGAGCTGGGTATCGGTGGGGAAGTAGGTAGGGGGATTGAAAACTGGCTGAAGAGTAGGCGGCAGAGGGTTGTAATTAAAGGGGTTAGTTCGGGTTGGGCCTCGGTCACTAGTGGGGTTCCTCAGGGTTCCGTTTTGGGGCCACTGTTGCTTATCATTTACATAAATGATATCGACGGTGGCATCGTCAGTCGGATCGCCAAATTCGCTGATGACACCAAGCTTGGGGCCAATGTTGGGACGCCCGAAGCGATCGAGCAACTGCGTGCGGACCTAGGTAGGATAGGAGAGTGGTCCGAAAAATGGCAAATTAACTTGGGTAAATGCAAAGTGATGCACATTGGCTACGCCAATCCCAAGTCGGACTACTCGATGTTGGGGAGTAATATCGAGGCGACTGATTTGGAAAAGGACGTGGGTGTGCTAATAGCAGCGACCTTAAGTTTACCAAACAGTGCGTAGAGGTGGAAAAGAAAGCCCAGAAGCTGTTGGGTTATATCAGGAGGCAATTTCAGTTTCGGAACAAGGAGATTGTGCTCTCTTTGTACAATTCCCTGGTTCGGCCGCACCTGGAGTATGCTGTACAGTTCTGGTCGCCCACCCTCAGAAAAGATATTGAGAGGCTGGAGCGAGTGCAGGCGAGGGCCACAAAGTTAATCCCTTCCGTTAGGCATATGGGCTACAATCGACGCTTACGCGCCCTGAACTTGTTTTCGCTGTAAACTCGGAGGCTGCGCGGTCAACTGATCGAGGTTTTCAAGCTCTTACGCGGGTTCAACGATGTCGATTTTAGAAGCATGTTTAGTTTAAATGATAACCCAACTCGCAACAATGGTTGGAAGTTGGATTTGAAACGGTTTAGGACTAGTGTGTGTGGGAATTACTTTACGTATAAGATCTGTGACACGTGGAACAGGTTACCTTCAGAAGGTGTGAACAGTTCCTCTGTGGATCAGTTCAAGAAAAGGTTAGACCAAATCTTGCACACTATTTGAGGGTGTAGAAAATTTTCCGTGGCACCCGTTGCCATTGGTACCTCCTGTATGGGCCGCAAGGCCTTTTGAGGTACTTCTTTTCCTTGTAACTCCTTGTAACACACACACACTCTCTCTCTTTCTCTCTCATTGACAGGATGAAAACACCTACATTCTAAATAATTAACTTAACCTAACCTAGCATAACCTATTTTACCTTAACCTAGCCTAAGTTAATTTAACTTAACTTTTCGGTAGAATGTCAAGTCGATTAGATGTCGTAAGGCCAATATTAATTTTATTTTTCCTACATAACTCAACCTAAGTTATTTTCATAACTTTAAATTTGTTACCAGTAAAACATAGTCGGTGGTTAAATAGTTAAATTAACACATCTCTTTATATCAAGTAGTCAACCACGTGTTGTGATCAATAAAACCAATATTCTCCGTGAAATTGGGCCTAACTCGCGCTTAACATTTATGGATTACACTCCACCTCCGTTACTAACTTACTATATCCTTATTTAATAAAATAACTAAAATCACCCCACCTCATATTTACGCACCGCTACATGGCTATGGCCCCTAGTTACTAATATACAGTATTCCTCTCGCTCGCCCCATTTAGAACTCTCAATAAGGTACGACTAAAGTGGAAAATAATTTTTGAGTCTTGGGAACTGCTTGAGGCTTTCAAATCACTTCCTCTCTCCCCCACTTAACCGCTTATTTGCAGCACTAGACTCGTACATATCGCTGTGGTAAAGTGTGGAGGAGGAAGTACAAGGGCGGAAAATGGGGGTGAGTGGAATTTTTTAATCCTTGTTAGGTTCCTCTCTTTCCCTTTCAAGACGTTATGTAACTCTCTCTCTCTCTCTCTCTACATATATACCGATATATCAAGCGTTGACAAAGATAAATAGACACTTTCGGTTTTGATAAAATAATAATAATAAAAATAATACAAAATTTTTTTTATTAAATTAATATATTTCTAATCGTGTTGCTTTCCCCTGTTATATTACGTAAAAGTGATACGTTCTGGCATTCCATTGATGAGTTTTGCCATTCGTTCTTGACGACAATTATCGTGGTATCTATTTATTTTTGTTAACCGTCTGTATATTGTTTTAGTATTGCTTCACCTACGTACTAACATCGGTTTTGACGATGAAAGAAAACGGATATGTTTCAAAGAAGAGGACGGGAAAAGAGAAGCGATATTGCTTTAAAATTTCATTGTCGCGTGAAATAATTAATCAATTGAACATATTCAATGACCCTTCATTAGCCCTCGTATCAATGAGGTCTGCATAGGCCTAAAGTGTCGAGCGTTTAAGGTCACGTTTTTGAGATTATATTTTGTATCTTGCCAACGACGGGACAACCGGAATATAAAAAAAAATTTACTTCACGATTAAATGTTCCATAAAGGGTAAAGATAAATATGTATGTGAAGAGAATGCAGATAAGATATCGTAAGTAAACACTTACGTCTTTATAGAAGTGAGAAGTCCTAGAGAGAGAGAGAGAGTGTGTGTGTGTGTGTGAGATGTACCGATTAAGCAATATCAGTATCGGAAAGCAGATCGGGGTTTATTAACCGCTGAATCGGTATCACTTATCGGCAATAAAATATCGGCCGATACCGATATACTGTATTTAAATTGTGTACTAAAATTTTAATATATAATTCAAATACTCGTATTTCAAATAGGATAATTTAATTCATTTTTAGTCAAAAAGACATGAAATTTTAGTTTCTTCCAATTTCATGTCTCTTATTTAATAAAAGTTGGAAAAAACCCTTTTCACAAAGGTTTAGACAGATAATAATAAAATTAATAAATAGTCCACAAATTCGATTTTTAACGGTAGTGCCATTTCTATATAGGGCCTACTTAAATTACGCCTAATAGGCCCACACCAACGAACAAACGGCTGACAGAAAACGAATAACAAAAACAAAAATACCGAAGTTTTTGTAAATAATTTACGTGTCTAATTTGAATATGATGTCGACATTGGTAAAAACTTAAAAAGTGAAGTTTTTACAGAGTGAATATGACCACAGCTGATTAGGTTTCCGGGGGATTGTTAAGCCTCCAAATTCTAAACTCTATATTGCAGAAAACTCTTATTTTACTCTTTCTCCCTTCTTTCCTCTATCAAATGACGTAGAGCAGAAAGGACTACTCTATAATACTATTTTTAAAGTTTACTTAGATTCTAAAATAACAAAAATATCCACTTTTATGTGGGACTTGTATAGGCCTATCTAATCGCTTGAATTTTTTACATGCAAAACTATGCAAAAAGTGTGTGTGTGTGTGAGGTACTATTGAATTTCATTTCATATTTTTGAATGATTAATAATGTTCTGATTCAATGAACCTCCTCCGCAACATCTGAGATTACATGACGGAGGGGCCCACCCACTACCCCCACCAAAGAGTGGCTCAAAGAGGGTCCTCAATCACTGAAATCTGAAGTTCAAAACGAGAAACTATTAATAAAACAATTATTTGAATAGTGAAAAAAGCGAATGCATACGATAAATAATTTATTTTCAAAGGAAGAAAATCGTGTGTGGAAATATGTAATAATTGCCGATACATATATCGGCCGATTAATCGGTATCGGTAAAATTCGCATAGCTCTCTCTCTCTCTCTCTCTCTCTATCTCTATATATATATATATATATATATATATAGTACTAGTATGTCTGCTGCACCTTGCACAGCAAAAACTTCCCAAACGCAACGTGACCTTTGTCGTTTCGAAAGAGGTTAAACCAACCCTAAAACACACACAAACATGTCAATATCCTAAAGATTAAATGTTTACTTTATGAATTTCGATTTTTGTGGATTTTCTGATTCGAATTAAATACACCTCCATAAGATAAAATTGTTTGATCTTATGTAGGTTCGAAAGTTTTGCGTTCGACCTTACGCAGGTCAATTTTACTTACGAGTATATATATATATTGTGTGTGTGTGTGTGTGTGTGTGTGTGTACAGGGAATCTGTATAACTAGGGATTTCATGTAAGGTTAAGTCGTGATATTTTCGTTAGTTTTAACGAAAATATCACGACTTAACCTAACCAATCGTTAAGGGGGGTACAGTTGACCTAACCGGGCATTCAATAATTTTCCCGTAGGTTTAACAAAAATATTACGACTTAACCTTACACGAAATCCATGAACATTCTAGGGATTTCATGAAATCCCAAGTTACGCAACTTCCCTGTATATATATATATATATATATATATATATACAGTACATCGAAGCATAAATAGTGTAAACAAAATATCCGGTCCTAATTAACAATTCAGAAAATGTTCAAACTTGAGTCAGTGAAGCCGTTTACATACGGTAGTTCTTTTACCTGTACTACTGTAGGCATTGCGTAATATTCTAGTAGGGACGTTGGCACACTGGTTTCAAACTTTTGTCGCGTGAAATCTGTGGATTACGAGTCACGGGTATGCAACATTGAAGAGCCAAAATCTAACATTCGAAGGAGTGTGCCAACGTCTCTACTAGAATGAAACGCAATGTTCATAGCAGTTTACATTAGAGAATTGGCTGTATACGGCTTACGCGACCTGTAGTTTGAATTACTGAATAAATATTCAACAGGGGATCACTCTCTATATATATATATATATATATATGTTATGTTTACATAACAAGACGAATGGGATGGGAGCAAATTAATAATAAAAGTTAGACGAGACTCCATTTTGTTTCCTTACCTTCGTTTTAGTCATGATATTTCCTATTTGGCAGACTTAAACACTCTCCCTCAGAGTCTTCTACCACTCCACAGTGTTTCAATTGGCACGAGGAGGCATCTTAATTCATTGACAAATTAAAATTTATTCACTAAACAAACATAACTTTTTAAGTTTTTAAGTACTGTAAAAAAGTTATTTAATTTTAGGATTTCTTTTTTTATCACGTGAAATTTTATTTTCGAAACGTATTTACATTTTATAAAGTTAGCGCACCATGCACATTTCACATTACGCTATTCAAGCATTTATATAAACTGGACTTAAGTATCATTTTATTATATCATTAAATGTAAAACTCTCACCATTAACTTGATCAGCTTTGTCTCTATTAGTGATCAGCGTGTAGGCCTTTCCCGTTCGAAGGCCCTATCAGGCAGTAAAGCCTATTTATAGGAGTTAGCAGAGCGTAGATTATAGATTTAATTTTACTCGGAATTTACTTCTTTACACTTTATTTCATAAAATATAATGGTGTTCGCTATAATACGGTCGTAACTGTTAGCTCATCGATCACCTGACAGCTAGATAGATTTATTTGGCCTGTCTCACCCTGTAACTGAACTGTTAGATTAAATTTGTTTTCAGTTACAAGATGAACTTTTGTTGCGAATGTACAATGCCTAAGGCAAGAACAACGCACGCGAGAGCAGACTGACTGACACACAGGCAAAAGTAGCTTACTATAATATAAACAACTTTTGATCAAATTTTTCTTTCGGTTACAAACACAAGTCAAAAAATTAATAAGACCTTACGAACCGGTAGTAGGCTTAGGATATAACAACTTTTAAGTACTCCATACGCGGGTTATAATTTTATTTCAAAGTCTGAGCAGTACCTCAAAATTAAGGCTTGTGAATACCAATAAGATCACCTTCAAACACTCTTTTACAATACATGAATATGCGAATTAAGTTTTAGTTGTCGTTATTAATGGAAAAAATACTTCATTTTGAGGGAGAATGCCACAGGCAGGGCGAAATAACGACAAGACACACAATCTACGCGGGGCTGGTTGACCACTGCCTTCAAACACTTAAATGCATCCTATTGAAGCATGTACTAAAACCAGGTTCACAGAGAGAAGATGGTGAGTGCGGAGGGAGAGGGAGGGACAGTAGGGGAGGGGTAGAAGAAATAAGTGGGAGGGGCTATTAAGGTTGGGGGAAGTAACCGAATGGGGGAGAGAAGAATGGTGATGGAACGAGGAAAGAAAGAATGCGAGATGATGATGATGATGCTCGGTTGCCAACGACCTTTTTTTTTTTAAATGAAAACAAAAATTATTGGAACGCGGGTAAATTAATATTAAGAGAATAATCGCTCACTTACGGCTTCAAATTCTTTCGGTAAGAGAAGAATAACCCTACCCATATCCCCAAGTGGGGTTCTCAAGTGCAATAACTAAAAAAAAAAACGGGTGCAAATGATCGTGGACACCCCTTGACACTTTTCTTTCAGTATGTTCCTTTTAGACTGCTCGTTCTGCCATCGTCTCAACAACCATTTCGAACTACAACCACCAACAAAAGAAATAACATACATATATATATATATATATATATATATAACCTTTGGTAACCTTTGGTTTGCTTCCACCCGAATTGTTCATTCTAACGAAGGTCAAGATTTTCACTCCACCTTAGACCTACAGTTTAACGTGGAATCCGAACCACGCCCCACCAGCAGCCCAACGTCTCAACCACTAGGCCACCCACTGCAGTGGCGTAGCTAGAGTTTGTGCCTCCCGGGGCGGTCCTTGAGTTTGCCGCCCCCCTGAAACACAACACAATACACATAACAAACATACTTAAACAAAAAGTGAAAACGACGTATAAAAAAAACCTGTGAAAAATATTAGGACAACATGTTTACTTCTGAAGTGAAAAAATTAACTACAACATTCTACACAGTTATTTTTCTTGCTTTTATGTTAGCAAAATCTTCGATGACATTATCGAAGTCTATTTCGTCTGTCAATTGTTGTTCTATAGACAGTATGGCAAGATTTCTCAACCGCAAGGTGCTCATAGTAGATCTTAGGTAATTCTTTATCAGTTTTAGTTTAGAAAAACTCCTCTCACAGGTCACAGCTAGCAACACTAACAGCAATTGTGAGAAAAATCCGCAGCAGTATTACAATATTTGGAACCGAGTTACCAAGATTATACTTTACAACTAATACCAGCATATTAGTTTTGATATTGATTATTTATAAATATTAAACGTATATTTATAGATTATAACGTATTTACAGAACTTTATGGGTTATTTCCCTTTTTAATGAAATAAATGCATTTATACCAATGCTATTATTAATTAAGCACAACTAAGCGCTTAAATAGGTATGATGGTCAATAAGGCCATCTTCAAGGGAACACAATCCTTACCATTGTCGGAAATTAACGAAGTAAGCAGTGTTTTCGTGGAAAAATAAAATTGTGTCTGGCGTCTTGTATCCTTCTACTGTCCCGACATAAAAAAAACCCTTTTTTTTTTCATTGCAGTAGACCAAAAGTGCCGCCCGGGGCGGACCGCCCCCCCTATAGCTACGCTAGTGCCACCCAGGGTACCCATTTATCTACTAACCACTTTCTTTATTGTGTGGAAGGATGAACAGCTGGGTTTTGCTGCGCGCCGGCTGAGACGTCACCGGGTCTCGATCTCGGGGACGATGGATTCGTTGTCAGCGACGCTAACCACTGCACCACCGAGGAGCATTGTGTATATATATATATATATATATATAATGTGATGTTTAACAGGTTTTATATTTACTGTCAATGTATTACATAGTTACGGTACTATATATATATATATATATATACCTTTCCTTTCAACCCTTCAAATGTTCCGTGCGATGATTCCTCATTTCACGAAGGTCAAGCTTGTCGCCCCTCCTCTCGAGTTGGCCTGGTGAAGTAGTGAGTTGGTTTCTTGTACTCTCCACCTCACATAGCCAGGTACGCCCGGCTCATCGGGGATTGTTCTGAGCCAGGCGTCTAATCTTCTTTTGAAAATGTCTACTGCAACACCATTCGTGTTCCTTAGGTCTTTGGGCAGCTGATTATATATAACCTTTGGTTAGCTTCCGCCCGAATTGTTCATTCTGACGAAGGTCAAGCTTTTCACTCTACCTTAGACCTACAGTTTAACGTGGAATCCGAACCACACCCCACCAGCAGCCTAGCATCTTAACCACTAGGCCACCCAGGGTACCCATTTATCTACCAACCACTTTCTTTATTGTGTGGAAGGATGAACAGCTGGGTTTTGCTGCGCGCCGGCTGCCGTCACCGGGCCTCGAACCCGGGGCCGATGGATTCGTAGTCAGCGATGCTAACCACTACACCAGGGGTTCCCAAATTGTGTTCCGCGGAACACTTCTCACGGTATACAAGTGTTCCGCAGAACACCAATTTGGGAACCCCTGCACTACACCATCGAGGCGCATATATATATATATATGTATGTGTATATAATCACACACACACATACACATTTTTTGAGGCACCAAGTAACCCACCCGGGTATAAAAAACAGAGTCGATGATTTCGGATTTTTTTTTATTGTGTATAAATTTAAAAACCAGTTCACGTGACTTTGAGATTATCTTGAGCATTTTCCTAAAAAAAAAACGATCGTTGAGGAATGATTTAGTCATCCGTGGCTAAATATCCTCTTTGTAATAAGACAACAACAGCATAATTACTAAATGACCACTATGACGTCACCTGAAATATTAAAATATTTTTTATACGACATGAAGAAATTTTATTACTTACCGTAATGCTTTGGAGATAAAACCTGTTTGCTGTTGTCGCTAGGGTAACGTAGCAAGGGTCTTTCATGACGTCACACATTTGTCGCAACACCATCGTAACCAAATTTTCAATGAAATTTCACTTCTCACAATTATTATTATTGTTAATTATTATTATTATTATTATTATTATTATTATTATTATTATTATTTATCCGAAAGGTTTGAGACTCATTTTCTGGATACCTTTTTGGATAAATGTGGATACATTTGTGAATATTTTTATTTTTGCACAATCCTTAGTCGATTTTTAAGTTTTAATTTAAAAATAAAGTGTTCATTTTTAATATTTTAGCTACAATATTATATTACATTATATTAAACATATATAGCCTATTAAAAAAAAAAAAATATATATATATATATATACACACACTCACAGTTCATTAATCTTGTGTCTTTAAGGTACAGTGAATTTCATTTGCTTTCAAGAGTGGAAACTTTAATTAAAAGAACGATAAAAGTAAATAAATGATCCTAATAAACACACACACACACACACACATATGAGCCACAAACGGCTCCTTTTTTATCAGGAGTGTAACTCACTTCCACATTAGCCATTGCAACCCAAAAAAGTTCCAAAATAAGACTTCATTTTGAAAATTTGTTCAATTTTCCTATGAGACCTGGCTTATGGAACACTATATATACATATACACACCTCGTTAACCAAGTTGCTGTTCCGTGCGTTGGTCTCTCTTCAGATGAAGGTCAAGCTGGTGTCCACGCCTCTAGGTCTGGCTTGGTGGAGGAGCGAGTTGCTTTCTTGCGCTTTCCACATTACATAGCCAGGTACACCCGGCTCATCTGGTACCGTTCTGAGCCAGACATCTAGTCTTCTCTTGAAGACTTCAACTTTGACCCCTTTGGAAGCTGGTTAAAAAGTCTTGGCCCCCTGACAACCAAGCTATTTTCCTTCAGTGTTGAGGAGGTCCCTCTTCGGGCCTTTAATCTGGGAACACTACACATTCTGCCTTTCATATTTTCCAGCGTTGTTTGAATGGTAATTGGGTTTAGCTCGAGGTTTGGTACCAGTTTTTCGATCATTTTCCATATGTAGATTATGGTGTACCTTTCTCTTCTTCTTTCCAGGGAGTACAGACTTAGTTTACGTAGTCTTTCCCAGTAGTTGAGCTCTTTGCAGCCATCAATCTTTGCCGTGAAATGTGTCTGAGTATCTTCTAGTTTATTAGTTTCTTCCTTTTTATAAGGGGACGTCAAAACTGAGCAGTATTCAAGTTTTGGTATAATCAGTGTTTTTAGCAGGGGAATCATTACTGTCGTGTTCCTTCTTTTGAACGTTCTTAGTACCTGTCCCGCGACTCTTTTTGCTTTATTTATCGCTATCTGATTTTGTGTTTCGACTTTCACATCATCGGTCATTATTACCCCTAGATCGATCGCTTTCGCACTTCTTTGAATTTCCTGTCTATCTGAAACATAATATGCAGTCTGTTTAAGTTCCTCTTTCCTACCGTATCTCAAGAGCTGAAATTTCTCGGTGTTAAATGGCATGTTATTGTCTTCTGACCATTTGCATATTTTGTTCGTGTCCCTCTGCAAGGCCCCCACTTCATTTACATCGCTGATTTTTCTGCTGATCTTTGTATCGTCTGCAAAGGATGTTACTATACTGTTGCTGTATATATATATATATATATATATACGGTATATATATATATATATATATATATATATATATATATATATATAATCACTCCACTTTACAGAATTAAACGCAGCATAAGAATAAATAATAATAATAATAAAAAACAAAAAAAATCACGTTAGAATTATGGTGAATTCTTTTCCTAACTTTAATGAGAATTCCTGGTACAAAAATAGCCACGAAAAAACACATCGAATTAATTAACCGCTTTTTGAATACATGATTTAAGACCAAAATTAATTAAAGAATTTCACGTATAAAATCACGATTCTTCAACAGTGTTCACGCACCGTGCCACCTGCCAACTCTTCTTCTCCCCCCACCCCTGATAAAAGAAACACTTCTCTCGACTCTTCTGCCTTTTTGACGAGATGTGTATTGCTGCTTGTTCTTTCCTATATAATTAAAATCATGCAGCCTTACGGTGTTTCTACTTCGTCAGCAATAATCTTCATATATATATATACACTGTATAATTTAGTGGTGGACCGGATGTCAGGTTTTCAACATCTGCGGATGAGGATGCGGATCTTTAATTTCAATATCTGCGGATGCGGATATTTAGTTAATCTATCAATATAATATAGAATTTGAATATATGACATAATTTTTCAAATTTCGTGATATTACTATTGTGGCAGGCAATGCATAAGAATTAAAATTAATATTTTCATTATGATAAAAATAATAACTTTCTCAAGAGTTTCAGTCACAGAAAATTCAATGAAACAAGTTTCATTCAATTTTCTGCGTTTGTTCATTAATAATTAATACTTTACATGAACTGCGCATGACTGGGCCTTATAAGCTACTTTATAAGCTAATTTAATTGTAAATTGCATAATTTATTAGAGGTAATATCCGCATAACATCCGCAGTCAGAAGTGCGGATGCGGATGTTAAAAATGATGCGAATACGGATGTTAAAAATGATGCGGATATCCGGTCCACCATTAATATATATATATATATATATATATATATTATATATATATAAAACGCGCGCTACTATCGGGCCCTTAAGGAAAGGAAATAATGAACTAACAGACGATCTAAAAGAAATATCTGAAACATTGAGAGCCCAGTATGAATCAGTGTTTAGTACCCCAAAAAGTGACAAAGCGATACCTGACTTAGATGCATTTTTTGAAAAGAAATTGCAAGGAGAATGTATAACAAATTTTGATTTTACCCCAGAAGATGTAGCGAGAATGTTTAGAATGTGCAGAATGTGTAGTGTTCCCAAATTAAAGGCCCGACGAGGGACCTCTTCAGCACTGAAGGAAAATAGCTTGGTTGTCAGGGGGCCAAGACTTTTTAACCAGCTTCCAAAAGACTTCAGAAAAGTTACAGGGGTCAAAGTTGAAGTCTTCAAGAGAAGACTAGATGCCCGGTTCAGGACGGTACCAGATGAGCCGGGTGTACCTGGCTATGTGCGGTGGAGAGCGCAAGAAAGCAACTCGCTCCTCCACCAAGCCAGGCCTAGAGGCGGGGCCACCAGCTTGATCTTCGTGTGAAGAGAGACCAACACACGGAACATATATATATATATATTATGGGAACATGAGTATTTTTTTACACCGTTATCCATATACCGGTATACCGGTATAGAACGAATATACCGACCTCTGCTGGTCGGATGTACAGTATAATGCTATAGACGGTATAGAGTATAGAGCAACAAACCGATTTCAGATTAAAAACAATTATTTTAGTTACCGATAATAATCACATAACGAAATCCTGCAGCTCGTTTTCTCTTTTGTCTTAAAATGAAAAAGGGCCAAACTAAACAAAATAAATAAAATTCACATTTTCTTCAATAAAAATGAAGAAATAAAAACACGAAGGAAAAAAGTTTTGTTTTTTTAATCTTTGCTAAAATTATCTTCTTTTTTTTTCTTTCTCACACGACAGAGATCATAGTTTTAATATAAATATTTACGTTCAAAAATTAGTATTTCTTTTAAGTTTAGGAATATTTAATTTCCTATTTCCTGTCACGAGATTCTCAAACACTCGTGGTTCTCAGCCTTTTTCCGGCTCAAGGCACCCCAGTGCCATCTGCTCTTCTTTTGTGGTCTCCAGAGGATTTTCATCTTCCAGTTCCCAACATCTATCCAGTTTTTATTCGATTTTACCCTCCACCTTCAGGGCGGATTTTATCCGCCTGAGTGCCACACTGTATTTCCCAGTGCCCACTCAACGAAAGAAAAGGAGAAAAACTAAATAAAACAACCAACTAACCAGTCAGTATATCTCCCTCATGTATGGGTTGAGATTATATAGCTCCGATTGAAGAAATTAGATACTTTACTTCAGTGCCATAAGAGAGGCACTCTCTTAATTCAAAGTATGGATTCATTGGCACTCATAATCAGCAATTAATAATAATAATAACAATTATTATTATTAGTAGTAGTAGTAGTATAGTAGTATCATTATTATTATAATATTATTATAACAATGACATAGAATTTGAAAAATTATAATAATAAATTTAAAAAAAATTCATATTTATATTTTTTTAGTTTTGTTTACAAAAACAATCAGGATTTTTTTTAATACAGAAATCATAAAAAACATTTTTCTGAGAATAATATGTATATATACACACTCGTGTATATATACATATATATACACGAGTATAAATAAATTACGTTGAATAATTGGTTTATATCTTTATTGAAAAATTATTTAGCAAACAAAAGATAGCTTTAAATAAACAAAAGGAAATTTTGTTTATTTTTATATCCAATGGCAAAATTAATTGCAGTACAATATATATATATATATATATATTATAATTTCAAAAAGTCAATGGAAAAATTAATATTATTAAGTATTTTTAATATTAATATTATCGATAACGTTCGGTTTAATATCACATCAATTAATTATTTTTTTTGTTAATGAAAAAAAAAAGGAACTCTGTGAATGGCAACATTGAAAAAATGGATGGTGACGCGGTATTTCACGAAAAGTTTCAAAATGAACCCCTAAACTTTTGACCTCTCCGTGTTCATAACAACCTCAAAAACTCTTTAAAACACATTATATATATATATATATTTTTTTTAATTGGGGTTGTTTAACCTCCTTCGCAACATCTAAGGTCATATGACGGAGGGGACCTACAGCTTTACGTGGGATCCGAACCACGGGTCGCTACATAATCTGGTCGCAGAGGACGGTCTCCCATCCAACTACTACCCAGACCCAATGTCGCTTAACTTCGCTGATCTCCGAGAAGCGGTGTTACGACATCGGCCACTACGTAGCCCATATATATATATATATGTCTGTCTGTAGCTGGGTTGCGTGAAAGATGTTCCGCTTTATGGAATCATGATTTGAAATTTATATCGCAATTAATAATTCAATAAATGGAACTTTCCATTTAAATTAATTGATAAAATAAAGCCTGCTTCTCTCTCTCTCTCTCTCTCTTTCACACACACACGTGTATATATATATATATATATATGCGCCTCGGTGGTGTAGTGGTTAGCGTCGCTGACTACGAATCCATCAGCCCGGGTTCGAGACCCGACGGCAGCGGGCGCGCAGCAAAACCCAGCTGTTCATCCTTCCACACAATAAAGAAAGCGGTTGGTAGATAAATGGGTACCCTAGGTGGCCTAGTGGTTAAGACGCTGGGCTGCTGATGGGACGTGGTTCGGATTCCACGTTAAACTGTAGGTCTAAGGTGGAGTGAAAAGCTTGACCTTCCTCAGAATGAACAATTCGGACGGAAGCTAACCAAAGGCTATATATATATATATATATATTAGTAAATTGAAATTAATTAAATTTTGGAGGTGAATTTTATGTCATTTTACTTTAGGTTGTGTGTGTGTGTGGTGTGTGTGTATACTAATTTTATTTAACTAACTCTCACCCATCACTCAAATCATTATAGCCACCAAAGAACTCCCTAACATTCACTAAACATGAGCTCCACCTCAGTTCACCAATCACGAACGAATCGCAACAATACAGTAAAAGATTTTGCCGCTTCACTTTTGACTATATGGTTCGAGTGAGTCTTAATAATAATAATAGTCATTTTATAGTCGGTGGAAATGAGTCAGTAACTTCCGTTGACTCAAATTTACTCTATGAATGGAATGAAGAGAGGCTTTTTTTTTTATTATTTATTTAGAAATCGTATTCAAGCCTTTCTTTATTTACTTTTGAAACTTCACTGATTTTTGGGAATTATAATTTGAAAGTTGTATCAATTGACGAGTTTGTGTCGCACGCAAGTAATTGAAGCAAATGGTGACCAAATAAATATTATAAAATGTGACTAATAATTTAAAATTAGTAATTAAAAAACACTTAAAAACCAATTAAAATATTACATTACATAATGAATGTTAATAAAAAACAACAACATTAAAAGCCTAAATTTTTGTACTTCAAAATCTCACTTGAGAACATCTGAATCAAAATAGTTCTGCTCTTTTTGTACGATAAGCAGTTTTTGTTTGCGTTGTTTACCAAAGTCCTTGCGACAAAAAGTTCCTCAAGAATCATAAAATTTTTAAAAAGCATAAAAAATTACTAATTAGTAATGATTGAAATTTGTTTTTTAAACTTTATTACTGTCACCCGGCCAGCATTACCTGGTCAGTGTCGAAAGACCACTTCCGGTCGATCAGCGAAGTTAAGCGACGTTGTGTCTATGTAGTAGTTGGATGGGGGACCGTCCTCCGCGTTCATATGATGTAGCAACTCGTGGTTCGGATCCCACGTAAAGCTGTAGGTTTCCTCCGCCATACGACCTTAGATATTACGACTGTGGTTAAATGACCCCCACCAAACAATAGGACCGTTAAATGACAGAGTGATCTATCTGCAAAAATATTAAAACGCTTGTTCTTTTCCTGCAGGTAATATATATATATATATATATATATATATATACTTTGTAACACGTTGCGTGAGCGAATAACGCCTCAGTAACGCTTCAGGCATAACTACTCACTCACTGAACGCGTTACAAAGTGATCAATGTACATAGATCATCGCGGGAAAAAAGGACAAGTATTTTTTATGTTTTTGTAGATAGATCACTCTGGCTTTCAACCGTTCAGTTATATTTTACCGTAAACAAAAACAATTCAAATAAAAACAGAATATAACCAATTAGTAATCTTTGATGCTGTTTAGAAATTTGATGGTTCTGGGCGAACTTTTTTTTGAATAATTATGTGGACTCAAAATTTGTGTGATGATGAATTTTTTTTATGTAAAAATGTTTTTTTTTTCATCACTTTTAATGGTATTTTAGTTGTGATGTAATTACTTAATTTAATAATTTTAATTTAGTAGAGATTTTATATTAAGTTGATCATTATCATCATTTATACAGGGTGTCCCAGAAGTCTGGACTCATAGGGAAAATAGACATTACATTTTTAAACTGAAATAAACACATTTTTAATGTCAGTTTTGCATATTTCAGGAAAGAAAATACCCTGATGGCTCAGTATACCAATCAAGAGAAGGTGGAACTGGTATTGCTACATGTTTCCGGAAAAAGCCTCTGAAATATGTAAAACTGACATTAGAAATGTGTTTGTTTCATTTTAAAAATATACTGTCTATGTCCCCCATGAATGCATACTTCTGGGATAACATTTTCCAAAAGACAGCTTTTAAGAGGTATCAGACCAAAGTCATTCAGTATCTAGTCAGTCCACGCTCGCATTATTATCCTGCGAGCGTGGTATGACTAGAAATTGATTGACTTTGGTCTGATCCCTTTTAAAAAATAATTACTGTAATAAACAATGTAAATAATTTCATTAAAAATATTGAAAAAAAAAATTTAAACCAGTAAGACCTTAACAATTACTTTAAGCTCACGAGTTAATATAAATTTTACATATGCAACTTCACAAAGCTTCACTGTGAAGCTCATATTTTTGATGGTTGTGGTATTTTGTAAATTTATGGAATGACTCGCTTTTTTCCTCGATTTAACAAAGAGTTATGAAATTTTACACGAGCGTGATCTTGCTATAATACAGATATAGGCTTTGGTCATATTAGATACGAATGCAATTTGTACATAGTAGGACCACTTCCCTTAATATGACCTTCCCTTTACGTGACCTTCCACCTTAAAATAAACAAATAAGTTTTATGAATTAAAAATGTGATTGCCCTTTCTTTTAACAGAATCAGCTATGGAATTTTCACATTTTTTGTTTTATATCACTCATGCGTGACCCACAAAGTCAATTAACTGATAATCTCTTTGCCGTATATATATATATATATATATATATATATATATATATATATATATATATATATATATATATATATATAATATCAATGTTTAAGACATGTATATTAATAGATTAAATTCAAGTATGAGAAAAAGTTCCGCTATTGTACACAGAGCGAGCACCATCCTCTCTGCCTATACACCCATTCAAAGAATATAAGAACAGCACGAAGTATCACTGCCAAGTATATAGAAGGTCAACGTACTGACAAGGCTTCCGTACGTGGTTCATCACTAGTAGCAGCGATAATACGTTGTGTTATCATAATCCAATGTTCAGGCCCATAATCATTTATTTATATAACCTTGGTTTACCTTGGTTTTGCTTCCGCCCGAATTGCTTATTCTGACGAAAGTCAAGCTTGTCACTCCACCTTAGACCTACAGTTTAACGTGGAATCCGAACCACGACCCACCCCGGTCTGTCAGAAATTACAAAGTCCTCGTCCGGACTCGATCTCACGACCTCCCGATCAGCAGCCCAGTGTCTTAACCACTAGGTTAACTTATGGTTAACTTATGGTTTTTTTTCATCCAATATGTTTAACGATTTTAAAATATGTAAATCTGTCAATTGGTTTGGTGTTAATAGAGTCAATAATTTTGAAAAATGAAGTGTGCAAAAGATTTTAGTTTAGTATGAATGGTTTTTAATGGAAGATTTTAATGGTTTATATAGAGGGAGTGATGTTCTTGTTGAAATGCCAAAGCGTTCGCTTACTCTTAGTTGATATTAGTTAGTACTACCAATATAATTCGCTTGGCAAAGAATACAATTAAAAGAGTATATGATAAACGAAGCCGATGTCTTTTGCCTCACTCTCTCTCTTTACTATCGCTATTACAACGGATACCGCTCTTCTGACTTCTCCAACTGCATGCCTTTTCCTTTAAGGAAAGCTTGTAGTACCACAATTTTGACACATTCTCATCCCTTTTCTGTGCAACTCTCTAACGTAAGGGTTAATCGGTATTCCCACTCTTTTATTTGTTCAACCGGTCAGGTTCGGAGCAATCTTCCTCAATCCATCTTTCCCCTTGTATATGACCTGCAACGTTTGAAACGCAAAGTGCTCAGTCATCTCGAGAACTCTGGACCTTGATTCTTTCTCTCTTCTACTCCTTTTATGGGGTGACGTGGGGGCATTTTTGCGGGCATTCGCCCTTAGCTCTCCTTCCTGCATAAAAAAATACGGGATATGAGTACTTTCTAGTTTATTTCAACTCTTCCTTGAAGAATATACGGTATATATACATATAAATATACAGTATATACCTACACTGTGTTGAAGAGGAGTTGAAATAAATTCGAAAGTACTTGGAGTAGTAGATGTTTCAATTTTCCCTGCGGGTTATTTCAAAATAAAGAAGTTCATGCGTTTAATGTGAACTTCAGCCATATATATATATATATATATATATATATATATATACAGTGGTGGGCACCGTTAACCAAAAAGTTAACTTCGTTAACCGCTAATCCGTTAACCAAAAAGTTAACTTCGTTAACCGCTAATCCGTTAATTCGTTAAACATGTAACGGAAGTTACCGATAAACCGTTAACGTTAACTTTTATTATAAAAAAATGAAAAACACAATATATGTATAATTTAATTTTCCCTCTTCTTCTCGTTCTCCATTTTGTCCATGAGATGCATGTTGCCCTTCATGAAAATTAGCATATCAAAGTTTTCATCAGACAGGGATGATCTCTTGGCCCTCAGGATGTCCTTGCCCATAGAGAACAAACGCTCCACTGCAGCACTGGAGGGGATGGCAGAGATACTAAAGAGTAAACAGCCTCTGGCGCCACACGCTCACATTTACTTCTCAACGCCATCTATTATCTCATAAAGAAACTAATTCACATTGGGACTTGAAAGTACCGGCAGGATCAACCGGGTAGAAAAATAATTATGGAGATTTTAAAGATGTGGTACCTAGAAGTACCGCCAGGACATAAAGGGTTAAGGTGAAAACGCTCCCATTGTAAGACATCAATTGACTTAATTTATGTCATCAAAGTGACATGAGAATTGAAATCTTACCTGATCAGTTTTATGGTTCTTGAAATGTATCAAGGAGACTACTAATAAGGTACTCACAGACATATTATAAATATACATGACTTACTTGACAACGATTATTTTTAAATATTCACTAGCACAAACATGTTGCGCAAGAGACAGACTGCAAATGAAACGAATGTAGTTATTTGTTGTAATTGTTACATATATATTATTGAAAGTGTCTTAAAATGCTCGTGATATTTCTTGAAAGAAGTTGAAACATTCCACTCAAATGGCAAATCTTTCCGCCTGATTTTACAGTCGACCATGTTTTGCTCAAACCAATGCCATAAATAACTACCATATTTGGTAAGACACAAATTGTGGCGACGGAAACAAATATATCGCCTGATTTTGCACTGCGGAAATGGAAATTCGTTCATCACTATTAACAGTGGCGGATAATTGCGCACCTGCTCAGCACTGAAAATAATATAAACTTTTAAACGTTTATTTATGAATTTTTTGGGTTAACGGACTTGAGTTAACGGAAGTTAAATGTAACGGAAGTTAATTAGTCCGATAATGATTTTCAAAGTTAACTTAAAAGTTAAATCGTTAACGAAAAAGTTAACTTCGTTAATTAACGATTAACGGATTAACGGTTTGTGCCCAGCTTTATATATATATATATATATATATATATATATATATATATATATATGAGGGAGGGTTAGAGGAGGTTGCTGGGGGTTGCAACTCTCCACTTGAGCTGACAGTTCATCCCGCTTTCATTGAAACTTTACAGGGATATTGAAAGACAGCACATGTAACTACAAACAACTTCTGGATAATATTAAAAATTAATTTTACCTTAAGGTTAAGAAAACAAAAGAAATATTTATCCTCCACCTACAGGATTTACAGGTTTTCTTTCAGATCCAACATGTATGTTCTCCGAGTGAAGAGATTGGCTACATATTAGTGGAACCAGGTTTTGAGATTTGTCAGGTTTTAAATTTAGGAAATGTATGCAATAACTGGATGATGAACGCAAAAAACTTCACTTTTCTACGTGAAGATTAAAAAAAAAAAAAAATGCCCTTCCGGTGTCGGGAGAACGGGATTTAACCTAGGTGCGAATGTCTTAATGGTCCCTGGACTGTTTTCCCTCTTGTTTTTGGTTCATTCGTTTTTCTGTATCCACCCGAAGAGAATGCCAGTGGGCATCGAAACTGTTGTGGAAATAAACTCTGTCTATTAGAGTGGGTTTTTATTATCACATGGATGATGAACGTAAAAACTGAGTTTGTATACAATGTGTCCATATATGTTTATGAACAAGACAACAGCTGGAAATGTAGGCAATTTTATTTAATTTCACTATTATTGCCTTCGGCAGTAGTGTGGGGAAAGTCCTGTGAGAATGACCCAAAGTGCATCATTTACTGCCGCATAATCTCAAAATTTCCGCGTCCGGGAGGGGGATGCTCCCTCACAAACTTCCCCCTTTTCATAAAATTCTGGATACGCCCCTGATATATATGTGTATATATTCTACCCTCCCACTTATCTAGCATGACGACTGAGTAGAACAAGAGAATTAAGTATGGGCCAAAAGTTATAAAGGTTATCATGGGTCCCCTTATCGGGAGTTCATTATGAATATGAAATATTAAATAAATATAAAACAAATAATCGTCACCTCTTCATTCCTTTTCCTGGAGTAACTGCTATACAAAAAAAAACAGTAAATATTTAGTGATAATACGTCATATAGCGTGCTTATTCACTGCTTAAAGATGTATCGCGTAAATTCAGCGATTCAGAGTTTGGGCTTCATCAAATTAGAATAACATTCGATCATATTTTTCAGCGATAGCTGGAAACTGTATGAGAGAACGCGTCTTAAAAATAAGTAAATAGAATATTCCAATAATGTGGCTATTTGTGTTTGTTGGATAAGAGAAACTGTAATTTGCTTTTATCAGTAATTTAATCATAAATTTTTCGTTTCCTTTACTTCTTTTATTCAAGAAATTAATTTTAACATTTTATATATGCATTAAAGTAACTATTTAGAAGAGAACGCATTTACAGATACAAGTAAAAGTTGCTTTTGTCAACATGGCTCAAGGAAGAAGGGGTGTTGATCGTGTATTATCCAAATTAAAATCTTCAGTTGATGAAGGGAAATACTATGAAGCCCATCAAATGTATAGGACATTGTATTTTAGGTATGGATGTGTGATATTAAATCGTAAATCAGCTCAGGCTAGTTCTACAGAAATTTAGGCTAACCCCAGAGCTTGGGTTTATGGGCCAAAGATTCATGATGGAAATTTTGCATGAATTGAGAGATGTCACAGTTAGCCTAACAGCGTAATACAAAAGAGCTGTAGTGCAATCATATATTTAATTTCCGAAGAATCCGAAACATTTCCGTAAACTCAGAAATACTTGTGTATAGTCTACAAATATAGGCAGCATACTAAACCACCGGTTAATATTCGTTTTTTGACCCAGTCACACCCAGCTATAACAGCAATATATATTGAATAACCAATCAAAACTGAATAAGAAAATATATATATTATCTTGTGCAAATTTGTATAAAATGTGCTTTTTTAAAAAAAATATTTTCTACTTTCTAATATGTATGTATGTATATAAATTTTGGTTGGTTTGTTTATTTTGGCTACCTTTTTTGGACACTTGGAGATTTTTCTTGGCTTTTTTTGGCTGCTTGGCTTTTTTTGGCTACTTTTTCTTGCTTTTGCCTATTTGTTTTTTGTTAGTGTGGTGATTTTCATTTTACTGTTATGACGTGTCAATCTTGTGAACTTTATTTTGAAGACCTAATCCGCCTTGTTGGCCTCGATGAAGATAAAAGTTTAGATATTTTTTCCAATCACAGCATAATTCCGACATCCGTGATTTGCCCTAAATGTAATACTGCCTGTATTTTAAGACAAGACTCGAAGGTGTTTAGGTGCTGTAAAAAAAATCCAAAAAATAAGCGTGAGTGTGGATTTGTTGTTTCTATCTTTAAGGGCACATGGCTGGAACATTGCAACTTCTCGGTGAATAAAAACCTCCGGTTCATAAATATTTTTCACAACGTTATGCTGAGAAAGTTATAAAACTAGGCAAATATTCGTTTTTTGACCCAGTCACACCCAGCTATAACAGCAATATATATTGAATAACCAATCAAAACTGAATAAGAAAATATATATATTATCTTGTGCAAATTTGTATAAAATATACTTTTTTAAAACAAATATTTTCTATTTTCTAATATGTATATACCGGTATATAAATTTCGGTGGGTTTGTTTATTTTGGCTACTTTTTTTGGAGATTTTTTTTGGCTACTTTTTCTTGCTTTTGCCTACTTCTTTCTGTTTTTTGTTAGTGTGGTGATTTTAGTTCTACTATTATGACTTGTCAATCTTGTGAACTTTATTTTGAAGACCTAATCCGCCTTGTTGGCCTTGATGAAGATAAAAGTTTAGATGTTTTTTCCAATCATGGCATAATTCCGACATCCGTGATTTGCCCTAAATGTAATATTGCCTGTATTTTAAGACAAGACTCGAAGGTGTTTAGGTGCCGTAAAAAAAATCCAAAAAATAAGTGAGTGTGGATTTACTGTTTCTATCTTTAAGGGCACATGGCTGGAACATTGCAACTTCTCGGTGAATGAAAACCTCCTATTCATAAATATTTATTTGCGAAAATATTTTTCACAATGTTATGCCGAGAAAGTTATAAAACTAGGCAGTGAGTCCATTGTTAACTGGAAATCTTTTTGGGTGGTTAGGTTAAGTTAGGTTAGGTTGTGTTTAGCATGAATGCAAACTTTTCTGGTCGATTTTGAGGTGTTTTGCACGAATCTGCCATCCGTTTCCTGTGCAAATGCGTAGTTTTCGAGATGACGATATCTCGAAAACTATGCATTTGCACAGGAAATGGATGGCAGATTCGTGCAGAGCACCTCCAAATTGACCAGAAACGTTTGCTCTCATTATAAAAAGAGACTGGGTCAAAAACGAATAATTACCTAGTTTTAATATATAATCTAACATAACCTAACCTAAAATTCTAAAATTTCTCAAAAGCATGTAATGTATCGTACTCTTGTAAAAAAATACCATTTTAATATATAACCCAACATAACCTAAAATTCTAAAATTCCTCAAAAGCCTGTGATGTACTCTTGTAAAAAAATACTGGTGTTATGTTAGGGTACAATAAAGAGCTAGTAGATATAGTATATTTAGATTTTGCAAAGGCATTTGATACTGTTCCTCATGCAAGATTGTTGGTAAAAGTTAGGGATCAAGTAAAGATAAGCACCCCCCAACCTTTTTTAGTTAGCTTTATAAGGCTAACTAACAAAAATATCATGACTTTAACCTAACCAATCATTAGGTCAACTGTATGCCCTTGACGATTGGTTAGGTTAGGTGTGATATTTTCGTTAGTTAGCCTTATAAAGCTAACTAAAAAAGGTTGGGGGTGCTTATCTTTACTTGATCCAAAGTTAGAGCCCATGGTATAAGAGGTCATATAGCTGATTGGATAGAAGAATGGCTGAGAAACAGAAAACAAGAGTTCATCTAAATGGAAATAAGTCTACTTGGAGACCCTTATTGAGCGGAGTCCCACAGGGGTCTGTGCTGGAACCTTTGCTTTTTGTTGTCTATATAAATGATCTAGAGAAGGGCCTATCATGTAAAACCTCAAAATTTGCTGATGATACAAAATTAGGCCATAATGTTAAGTCAGGAGCAATGACAATACAAAAAGACTTAGAGTAACAGCCTGGGCAGATAAGTGGGAGATGAAATTTAATGTTGATAAGTGCAAGGTTATGCATATTGGGCCAAGAAATCCAGAATTTGAATACAATATGAATGGAATTTGGATTAAAAATGATGATAAAGAGAAAGACTTGGGTGTCACTGTGACTAATGAACTTAAACCCTCAAATCACTATGCGGTAATCAGAAATAAAGCAAATGCTAGACTCAATCTCATGCAGACACACATTGAATACAAATCACCTAATATTATAAAGCAACTATACAGTTCATATGTGAGACCCCTCCTCGAATACTGCATTCAATTTAATAGTCCCTATTTGATACAAGATATTGAAAAACTGGAAAAAGTACAGAAACGAGTAACAAGAATGATCCCATCTCTAAGACAATTGACATATAAGGAAAGACTGGCGTATCTAACATGTTCTCATTAAAAAGGAGGAGGTTAAGGGGTGATATGATAGAGGTGTATAAAATGATAAAAGGGTTCGATAAGATAGATTTTGAGTCTCTCTTCATTAAAGATCACAATAACCAGACTAGAGGTCATAGTATGAAATTTTTTAAGCCAAGATGTAGAACAAATTTAAGAAAACATCGTTTTACAGAGTAATTAAGTTTTGGAACAGTCTGACAGAAGAAGTGGTGACTTCAGATACACTTGATTCTTTCAAAAGAAGGTTGGATAGTTTGATGTCTGCAAGGGACATCTGGTGATGGTGTTTAAGCCCATTTTTATTGCATGAATGGTACTAGTTTATTTCATATATATTATGTACATTTGGGTGATCGATCCCACAGCTTAACACAGGTGTTGTGGGATATAGGGAGGCAGCATCTTGGGTTAGGGGATACACACTGTCCTTGCACACCCCATTTAAAGAGATTCCTCTGCTGAGCGGTGCCCCCCCCATAGTACTGTGAGGTATTGAAAAACTCATGATCTTCACTTGCTCCACAAACACCTTTAAATGGGAGACCCAAAATGGGTGCACACACATTTCTACATTACTGTACAGTCTTTACAGCCACACCTACACTTTTCCTCCTAAGTAATATATATATTGTAATGTATATGGTTGTAAATTGTGACTTGGTCCGCAATTGATATGGACTGTGACTTATTTTTGGTTGGCAAGGTACTGCTATTGATGGGTACCGTAATGAAATTGACTGGATTCTTTGGATCTGATATATTTGCATGTCAGTTATAAATAGATGTAGAGTGTAACATTTGTGGATAGTAGCCTATTATGACTTTGATCCTCTGGATCCAGAGATTCTATCTTTAGTTTTAAATTGTTAATTAATTAGTTTTGTAAAAATTGGTTGTTGGCAATGTACAGGCAGTTTTTACATAGTGGAGCCACCTCGATGGGCTGAAGTGGCCCCTAGTGTGCCCACTATAAAAATTTATGATGTTCTTATGTAATATATTTGGTATTACTGACAGATCTCTAACTATAAAGTTGATCTTTGCCTGTGATGATAGCAAACTTTTCTCTCCCACTCTGATGGGTCAGAAGCACTGAATTGGAGCATAGTGAACTGAATTGGTTAGGTTAAGTTGTGATATTGTCATTAAAATGGTAAAGTATTAAATTCGCAGCTCCATCTGTAAAAGTAACAGAAAAAAATCAAGAATTATCACCAAATGATGCAGAAAAAAACAATAATTATCACCAATTCTAAGTTAATTGAATGGCCTGTTAGGTCAACTTGTATGCCCTTGATGATTGGTTAGATTAAGTCGTGATATTTTCATTAACTAATGAAAATATCATAACTTAACCTAACCAATCATCAAGGGTATACAGTTGACCTAACTGGGCATTCAATTGACCAGGGGCAACTGACATACCTTAATTATATCCTTGGTTGTACAATTTTTATGCAGTTAAAAGGGAACTATGGAAACATTCACTGGGGTCAGAATGCATCTTCAGAAACAAAGATTGCACTAGATATCCCGAGTAAAAGTCTTTTTTACATCCATACTTTGGAACTGATGCTTTAAAGTCCCTCCAGTTTCATTCAATGTTCTGAGTATGGGCTTTCGTCAATGGGTCTATAAAGTGGGAAATACACACTTCATGGCAGAAAGAAAACCAATCTGTGAAGGTTTTCATTAAAATGTTTAATGCAAATCTGACATGTTTCATAGAAAACGTAGAATAGCAGAAATAATGAGCAAATAGAAGTACTTGTCTAATACTAAGATGGGATCCTTCAAAAAATGTATTATTCGTTAGGGATAATTTAAAGTTGCACTTTTTACCATCTGACCGTTTTGGCAGTGAAAGAACTGGGTATTTTTATCAAAGGAACACATTTTCCCACACTTAGAGCACTTTTTCATAAACAGTAGCAGTTTGTGACTGGCTAAATTTAACACAATCCTCTGTAACTAGTTTAAGCTCACTGATGGAACATCCAGTGCACACATCCATCATCAACAATGTTACACTCCAAACTGACGCATTTCCACCTCATTGCCACATTTTATAGTCAGTCATGTGGTGGAATGGCACAAAGTAGTTCTTATTAAAAATATTAATTAAAATTTTTTTTGAGAAATAAAAAAAAAAATTAGAGATAGCAGGGTTTTTACCAGGGCTGTGGAGTCGGAGTCGTGGAGTGGAGTCGGAAGTGCATAGTTGGATGGAGTCAGTGCAAATCCTTCAATTATAACCATAGCAGCCTAGGGCTAGGCTTAGCTCAATTTTATGAATAAAATAGATTTAACCTAGTGTTTTAATATATATAATATATAAATAATATATAATATATAAATATATAAATATAAATAATATACAGGGTGTACATAAAGTCAGGATCTATTTTTGTGAAGCACTTGGAAATTATATGAAATTCAATCCTAAAATGATAAAGTGGTAACATTTATTAAATAATTAAGAGTAGGATTCGATGTGACGCCCATCAGTATCCCTTCACAGCTCAAATCATTCCGCAGCATTTCTAAACACATTCTGGAGCATTTGCGGGGTTATGTTATCTGCAGCAGTTTGTATACGTGTACGTAAGTTTTCAAGACTCATAATCTTCGTCTGATAGATGTGCAATTTGATAAAGCCCCATGCAAAGAAATCTAAAGGGGTTAAATCTGGTGATCTTGCTGGCCAAGGTCTGTTGCTTCCGCGTCTGATCCAGCGATTTGGAAAATGTCCATTTAGATAATCCTGAACAATTTTGGCATAGTGACAAGGAGCACCATCATGTTGATAGACGACGGTACTAACAATCCTATCCCCAATCAGCTGAGGTTCAAGGAATTGCTGCAACATGTCCAGATAAATACGCCCGTAACTGTAGCTTCAGCAAGAAAAAAGGACCATAAACCTTAGATTTTGTAAACCCATCCAGACATTAACTTTAGGTGAGTCTCCTCCAATTTTGGATGAAATCATTCGGTCTTTCATCTGCCCAAATTCGACAGTTATGGCGATTTACTTTTCCACACGTATGGGAAGTGGCTTCATCACTAAAGAGAATGTTGTCCATTAAATTATCACTCCAGATTTGTTCTACGAGATCAGCACACACAGCACTTCGTCGAGGGAAATCTTCCTCATGTAAATCATGTAAAACCTGCAAATGATAGCTTTTCTTCTGCAAATTAACTTTCAGAATTTTGTGCACAGATGACGTCGGGAGGCCGAGTCTGTGATGCAGCACGAACGGACGTACATGGCTCCTCTCTGATAATTCCGCGTACTGCATTCATGGTAAGATCTGACATACACAGTCGTCCTGATCTTGCTTCATCATTTACAGATCCCGTTCGTTTAAATTTGTTCACCAATTTTCGTATTGTCTTGTCTATTGGCCCTGGCTTATGAAATCTCCTTCTAAACTTCTCTCTGATGTCATTGTATTTCTTTCCCGTGATTCGCCAAATTACTATTGCCATACGCTCTTCTGTATTCATTCTAAGCGCTTCTGAAAAGAAAAATAGAAAAAAATAATTATTTCACAAAAATAGATCCTGACTTTATGTACACCCTGTATAATATATAATATATAAATAATATATAAATATAGTTGCTTATAATTAATAAGGATTATAATTAATTAATTAACATAATTAATAATTTATAAGGAAATTTAAAAATTTGTACTAGCAACCCTAAATTTTTTTCAGATTTTTAGATTTCAATTTGATAATTTTGATAAGCATCACTGAAAGAAGATTTAATGGAAGTGATCCTTTTTTTAAGAACAAATTCAGTTTAGGTTAGTACATTTTGTTACGGATGTTTATAATAATACAAAAACATCTTATTAATTTGCTAAACCAATAATAATTTTATTTTGTTTAAGCTTCAATCAGTTTGTATTTTGGGATTTATTGTAATTTTTGAATAAAGAGAAAAAAAGGCATTAAGGCATAGTTATAGCCACTAAGTAACCTGATGAGTCATGTGGTGGTGACGAAATGCCTTGTTTATGAATCTCCATTGGCCTAATAAAGCTAATCGTAATCAATTTGGCCTTAACATTCCATCGGAGTCGGAATTATGCAAGTCAGATTTCTGGAGTTGGAGTCGGAATGTTAAAATTTTTGGAGTTGGAGTTGGAGTCGGCAAATTTTATCACCGACTCCACAGCCCTGGTTTTTACTTATTCTATAGTTATATAAATACATGACTTTTATAACTAAAAAGTTGATTTTCATGGAGCCATGAAAGTAATACTTAACCATTAAAATTCTTTTATTCTACAAAAGTTTCCTGTAGGTTTTGATTAATAAAATTAATCTGTACTTTTCCATTATACCACCACAATTTCTTCTTTCCCAGTTAGGTCAACTGTACACCCTTGATAATTGGTTGGTTAAGTCATGATATTTTCTTTAAAACTAATGAAAATTTTAACAAAATACTAACACATTCTAATGAAAATATCACAACTTAACAACCAATTGTCAAGGGTGTACAGTTGACCTAACTGAAGAAATTGTGGGGGTATAATGGAAAAGTACCAATTAATCAAAATGTATGGGGAAATTATTGAATACCTGGTTAGGTCAACTATATGCTCTTGATGATTGGTTAGGTTAAGTTGTGATATTTTCATTAAAACTAAGTTAGTTTTAATGAAAATGTCACAACTTAACCTAACCAATTATCAACTAATAACAATTAGCTATCTATCAGTAATACCAAATATATTACCAGATACACAGTAACAATAACACCTTTTGATGGACCAATGTCCCCTGATTTGGTGAATATTAGCTCCAATTCAGTGATATTAGCTCTGATTCAGTGAATATCATCTCCAATTCGGTGATATGAACTCTGATTCAGTGTTCTTATGTACCCAAATTCTTGCTTCCCAAATTGTGAAAGTCTTGCACAATACAAAAAATACTCGTAGATAATATTTCAAACTCTTGTACTGATAGATTTTAGAAAATTCTGATGTTAATTTTAGTCAAAACTCCTAAACTTTTATCGTAAGTTATATTACATTTCATTTGGAAAACATGAAGCCACTGGGGCCTGGGGCCTATCAAGGTTATCCAAGTTATGAGCTATATTTTATAATCATAAAATCTTGAAAAAATTCAATCTCTCAGCTAATTAACAAGCAACTATTTACTATAACCAAAGTAACCTAAACAATAAGCTAAGAATCTATGGTGATCTTTTGTTTTAGGTATGTAAAATTGAGGCTACATATAAGGCAGATAAAATGTAGGGATGATCAGTAGTTTTGGATCTTTTCCTTTATAGCACCCCCATTTTCTTCTTTCCAGTTGAAAACAATTTTGACACAGAATATGTTTGTTAAAACTAACAAAAATATCATGACAACAACCAATCATCAAGGGCATACAGTTGACCTAACTGGGTATTCAATTATCCTAATTAGTTGGTAAGGTTAAGTTGTGATATTTTCATTAAACCTATGGAAAAATTATTGAATGCCTGGTTAGGTCAACTGTACAACCTTGATGATTGGTTAGGTTAAGTCATCGTATTTTCGTTAGTTTAAACAAAAATATTCTGTCACAATTGTTACCAACTGAAAAGGAGAAATTGGGGGTGCTATAAAGGAAAAGGTCCAAAACTACTGATCATCCCTACATTTTATGTGCCTTATTTCTAGCCCTTAAACACAATTCAGAGAACTTTGGGTGATCTTTTAATTTTATGGACCTAAAGTGAAAGATCACTGCATTATTTGTAGCTTATTTATAGCCTTGATTTTATGTACCTAAAATGAAAGATTGCTGAATGTACACTATTTATAATCTACAAATACACACACTTTCTCATTCATGAAAGCGTATGAATTTTTCTTAAAATTAACTAATGAGCTACTGTTTACCACATTCTCTGGCAAGTCATTCCAAAAATGTACTAATCTATAACTGAAAAAGTATTTTTGTATATCAAGTCTACAAGTCTGTTTTTAATTTTCTTATTATGCTGCTACGGTGGCGGCGTAGGCCGTAGTCCCCAAGTATCTGTGTTTCCAACCACCCAGCACCTTTTCACGTTTCTGGGTTCGGAACAGTCAAGAGACTGGGCAAAGATGTAATCTCCTCTGGTATCTAGGAAGGCCTCTCTGGTCAGTGGTTTATTTCCAGATTATTCAGGTCTGACTCGCGCATTAACTGTAAAGGACTTCCCCTAGTGCGGGTGTCTCAATCTGACTCTCCACTGAGTAAGAGACCCAACCGCTCAGGGTCCAAGAAAGGGCTAGAATTCAAAGGTAGACCTAATAGAAGTAAACTACTTGGTTTTTCTCTTTATTATATCTGAAATAAACAACTATTCAGTGTGACAGTAAAACATAACAAAAGGACTGGCAATGCACCGCACTTGACAAAACACCTGGAGCCCCAATAACCCTTAGTGAGATTTGGCAGAAAGGATAGAAAAAAGTGGGAGACAAGTACCGGAAATGACTTGCACAGAATGTTAACCCTTGTCCCAGCTTAACTACCCTCCAAACTTGACCCCCCCTTTTATGACCTGAGTTCCAATTCCTTTATTGGCTGGCTAGTTAGTAGGGTTAGGGTCACAGGCCTGATTTCAGGGCAGATCCAGTGGCCAACAGTGGTTGACACGAACTGCGTAGCTCCCACTGGATGGGACCCACAATCCAAGCCTGATGAATCCGGACCACGTGAGTTGAATCCCAAACAGGTTGCCTAGACAACACAAGATTATTAGTTACATGCATCTAGCACCATTAATCACAATAATAACAACATAACAGGCAATTAACCACAAACATTAACTGGAATCATGACTTCATAATTGATCACTGGAAAACATAATTTACTCATGAAATCAAAGCACATAAATAATAAATATAAAAATAACTACAAACATTGACAATTATGGCAAACCTATCTCACATGAGTTAATCAACCTATAATCATTGCCAAACAAGCATGGGCAAAAACCTAACTCTGGAATAATATGACTGGTGACCTATAATAATGATAATTGGTTCTCTAGCTAGTTACATGACAAGGTGGCAAACCTATCTATACTCAGTCAGTTTCAACAACCTATATGTATGTCTACCCTTAATAATAATAATTAACCATGATAATGATGGTGAAATACAAATGAACTCTAGCCAAGGATTACAAAAACTCCTACCTTTTAAAGGCTTTCCACACTTCCTTGGCTTCTGACAGGAGGTCCGTATTAAGGGTCTATTCAGGTTTCATAACCTTAATCCTAATTACCATTAATGGTTTCCTAACTACTCCTGTGGGGAAAGAAAAACTTGTGAGAGGGACCCAGATAGGACTTGAAAATAGGGTGAAGCTTTTTTGAAAAACTCCACAACCCCCAAAAAGGGGAATTTGAAAATCAAGGGGGGGTTGTGAGAAACTTCACAACCCCCACATTCCTTCCCCCTAAGAAAAAACCCCCCTCACAATTCTTTCCTCCTTCATGGTCCCTAACAGGATAATGCATCGCTTGACAATCTAAACATGGGAGTATACATTATAAAAGTTATTGCATCAAAACCATGCTGACCCTCCCAGTTAGCTAACCTACACTTACATTAAAACTCATTAGTACCACAAATTATTACAGACTTATCTAATAACAATTGCTTTACTCAAACTGGCCAATTATAACAGAGGGAAAAACCATTTCATAACTAGGTCAACTTAGCCAAATGCCCAAATCTCATTATTACAGTAATCCATTTGGTACCACTAACATTGTACATTAATTCCCAATATGTACATGGTAAATACTGGCAGTTTTTTTTTTTTTTTACCACTTTTTTTTCACTTAATCTACACATTGTTCACGGGTATCACCTCCTTGCTTCTGGCACAACCTACAGTTTCTACCCAGAAATCCTCCAACCCCCTTTTGGGTCACAACATTCACTGGGTTTTTCTTGCTTGATTCACTTCACTGCCTCTATTTCCCTTGACCCTGGATCAAGAGACCAGGACCCATAAATTTGACTGTAGTGTTCTTCCCACACTATACCATGGGGGAAATCTGGCTATTAACCCCTTTGTTCCTCCACCACTTCAGCCAGGTGTATTCACTCAAATCCTCTGGGAATTCAAGTTGGGAGGGTTTTTTTTTTTTTTTTTTTTTTTTAAACCAGAGTATCAGTAGGAACAGTGAAGAAGAAAAGAAGGAAACCAAATCAAGGCTAGAAGTGCCACTGTATTCCGGTCAAAGGAAATCAAATGAAAGAAAAGAATGGGCCAAATCTTCACTCTAACCCCCCCTTGTTCTTTTTTTTTTTTCTTTTTTTCAAACGACTGGAATGTCAATTAGTCAAGTCAGTAGCATGCATCATCCCATATCTTTCCCTCAGAAGTTTCTCCAGGCTGCTTACTCCCCTAGAACACTTAATTATTGACCCCTTCAGAACAAAAGGTTCACTAACTACCCCTCCCCTGGTTATACACCCAAAATAAAGCAGAAATCAATGAATAATCCATTCTTACATCCCTTTCGAGTGCCGAGTACATTGGGTATCCTCTCACAGGAAAGAAAACCCCAAATCTAGTTATCTTAGAGTGTATTTTATAACAGATTTACCCACAATACTTCACTTCAGTTTACTCGTTGCCTCTGATTCTGTACTCAAGGGTCTGTGGTTGTACATTTGGTAATTCTGCAGGATTGCCACAGGAGCGTGTGAATGGCCGGTTGAGCCCTGACTGGGGTAAGTTAAGTTTCTCTGATCGTGAAGTCTTGGTCTCAGCTTGGAAATGACGATGATGGCTAGTCCAGGCACGAACCTTCTGTCTATACTCATTTAGTATCTCCTGACATGTGGTGAATCCTGACTGCACAGGGCTAAAACTAACATGGCAAGACTGAGATTGAGGGACTTGAGGTGAGCCGGGCATGGAATCAGTGAACCCAAGGAACGAATTCTCCAGAGTACTCAATGCATCATTAGCTACATCTAGCGACTGTTGTACAAGTCTCAATGATTGCTGGGCCAATTTTAATCCATCCAATGGAGCATCATCTTCCAGTGTGTCCAGATATTCATGCGAATCTGTCACATTACCCTGGACCTCAGTTTCCCAGACTCATTTTCAGAACCAGCACCCCACAACTGATTTTCTTGAAAGGGGGGTATGGTTTGGGGACTCATGAGGCAAGACTCACTCATGGGAGTACTGTGAAAATTGATTCTAATGACCCTACCAAAATCGGAGAATTCTCATAACCAAGTGAAGGTATATCATTACCTTCTGACTCCTGCATAGTTCGAAAAACTTGCTCCCCCACTGGAAATGCCCCGGCCTGAATCTCCTCAACGGGTGTCTGAAAATCTGTCTCCCCCGAATGCTGAGTAATTGGAGGCACATCTCCACAGTTTAGCTCCACTGGCGGACACCCTTCCATTCCAGCAGTTGTCTCAGCACTAAAATTACTAGTCCCATCATACTCCCAATACTCTACCAAAGGGTCTCTCCAGGTAATACTTTGTCGCGCATTCAGGAGTGTATTCAACCGGTGATATTTCTCTGAAGAAGAGAGTTCCTCATCTGTATCCGAAGCACTGGTCCCAACACTGGAGTTCCCCATGAAAGCTACCCGGGATTCCACTTCAGGGGTACCAAAGCCCTCAAAGGAATATTCAGGGCCATCATCTAAAGTGGTGCCACCCCTATGCCAGGGAAAGGGTATGCGTGCGGCACTTGATGGTAAGTCCGGGATCCAGGTCTCAGGCATCTCAGGTACTTTCTGCAATTCCTGTTCCCTCCTATGCTTCTGTAGATATTTTGGGGGTTCATGCCAGGCCTTCAAATGGGTATGATGAGCTTTTATAACTCGGGGGGTGCCCTCAACAGTTGATGTGGTCAATTCATAGGATACTCCATTACTGTGTACTTGACTAACCTTGTAAGCAGTGATGTAGTCGAGACCACCAAGTCCGAGACTGAGAACGAGACCTGATCCTGAGAGACCAAGATCGAGATCAAAGGTTCGAGATCGAGATCTACCTTCCGAGATCGAGACCCTTAAAATTCGAGACCGAGATCGAGACCCTTAAAATTCGAGACCGAGATCGAGACCCTTAAAATTCGAGACCGAGATCGAGATCGAGACCAACCTAACCTAAAAAAATCCAGACCCACACCCCCCCGCAAGACAAACGTGGCAACTCAAAACAGGGTGACTGATTAGTGAATACCTAGAGTCCCTTACTTTTACAAACTTTCATAAACATTCTGAATTGTGTCTGTTCAACCAAGCCACCAATTTAGCCACCATCATGAGTATGCCGATAACATGTATTTTTCATTACGGTCTCGAGAGGTCTCGGGAGAAAAACCGAGACTGCGTCTGTCGAGACCGAGATCGAGACCGAGATCTAAATAGCGGAGATCGAGACCGAGATCTAAATAGCGGAGACCGAGATCGAGATCTAAATAGCGGAGACCGAGATCGAGATCGAGATCTGCAAATTGGGTCTCGAGATCGGTCTCGAGACCGAGACCGATCTCGAGACCTACATCACTGCTTGTAAGGCCCAGTATACTTGGGGGAGAACTTCCGTGAGGTGCTCCGGTCACTGGTAATGATCTTCTTGACTACTTTCTGGCCAACCTGGAAGGGTGCAAACCGTGGATGGCCCTCCTTCCATATTTCTCGCAATTGAGGGGGAACAACTACAGTAGCAATATTCTGGTGACGTTGTTCCAAGAGACAGTCCGCAGGGCATGACTCCAGATTTGAAAAAATTTACTGGAGCACAGCTCTGAATTTACTTTTTTTCCCCTTACACCACTAGATAGGTTAATGATAGTAAACTCCTCTTGAATTGACGACATACCAATTACAAATTGTTTTAGCTAAACATAATAATACAATAATGTACAGTTTATAACTCACCTTAAGTTTATTTATTCATTGCAGCAGCAACAGTGGACGATGTTAGACCTTGCATGTAGGCATTTGTTGTGAATTTACCGCCATGTATGCTTGGCCACTGATCAATGGCTTTCTGTGTGATCATTACAGCAGATCTAGTGCCTGGAGCTGGACCCTCCTTCACAATTCTGCACAGCTTAGTCAAATGAGATGGCTTAATGGATCCTTTGTGTTCAACAATGTAACCAAGAATGGAGAATGTCCCTTCAGTTGGTGCTTCACTCCAGGCAGTTGATCCATCTTTATCAAAATGCTTTAATATCTCTGTGATTCCTTTCCACAGCTGTTCTATTTATTCTGTCAGCCAATTTATCACTGAGTCTTTTGTAAAACTACTTTCAGATCTGGTTCTGGATGGTCTAGCAACTTCAACAACCTGGTAGTAATCAGAACATTTCTTGATGTATTTGTAAACTTCATTTAGGATGTAATCCTCAGCTGTTAGTTCCTTTTGCTGCCCTGTGGTATCGTGCTTAAATTCAGAAACTACATCATTTGCATTTCCTCCATTAGCTAATTTGGAAATTGTTTCCATCACTCTTAACATACCAGTTTTTCCTCCTTCTTTATAAAATATATTTTCTACAAATTCTGTACTAACTGTGGTTTTTTGAGCTACTTGCAACATAATCTTTGTTACATAGGAAATCAATACATAGAACTTGGCACTAATTTCTTTCTCTTGTGGATGATCAAAAAACACACAATTTTCCACAAATCTTCAAATTGATCAAATTCGTAATTAACCATGAGAGTATCAGATTTGAGTTTTGGTCTCTTAAAACCAATGATATTGTCAAGGCCTGATCTCAGATTTGAAGAGTGATTCTGAATAAAGTCTAAAAGCTCACTTAGTTTACAAATTTTCTTCAATGCATCAACGTGGGCTCTGTTCACAAGATGCATTAAGTCCCATCAAAATTTGAAATTTTCTCCAAACAACTTTTTCATTTCATTTTTAAATGGCTCGTTGTCCTTACAAAAAGCCCCATCTCCAACCATTCCAGATACCTTGGATTTAATTGCTTCTTCAGATAGTTTCAAGTGATTAGGAGACTTCAACACATCAAAAATTTCATTGGCCAAATAAACTCCTGATTTGCTGCGTACTAAATTTATCCCAGCAAGTTTTACAGTCTTATCTTCTTCACTCATAACTAATACAACTAGCATGCTTAATCCCAAAATTGTTCCAATGTCAGCTGTTATTGTTACTGAAGTTTGTTCTAAGAACCACTTTATAGTTTGTTCTTTAAGTTGATTATCTAATAGCTCACAAATTGTCTCGCACGCATGTGTGCTATGATTCAAATTTCCAACCTCACAACCTGACCTATGTAATACAGCTAGAAGTACTGGATATAGAGCCCATGCAGTGTTTGTTTTCATTATGTAGTATAAGATGTTGCCACATAAGTCTTCTATGCGTTTAGTAGTGTTCCGAGAAGATGTTTTCATCACTTCATAAACAGCAGCTCTTTGATGATGCTGAAGTTTAATTAAATGTCTCTTCAGGTGGGTTTTCAGATTTCTAAACCATCTCTCTTGATTTTCTCCTTGTTTGCATACATAGGCTAAATCTTTAACATTGAAGTAACCTTTTATGTTAGAATGTTTGTCTGAAGCACATGCTTTGGGGTCTGTGCAAGCTATGCAATATAATGTAAACATTTTATCATCAGAAGCATCATCAATATCTTCTTGATTATCATCATCTTCATCCTCAACAGCTATATCTACATCAGGCATATTAGTGTCACTATTTGCAATGTTTTCCATTATATCACTTGGTACTGAAAATGAATCATCAGCATGCCCTAGATCAGTGGTTCCCAACCGGTTTTGGCTTATGGCCCCCTTAGGAACCTTATTTTTTCCTGTGGCCCCCCATAAGCATTATTTTCAGTAGGTAATATGCAGATTAACTCTATTTTACAAAAACAAATATATATAAAGGATATTAAAACAACTATTTGTATTCAGGTACAATATTATTTGTCACATAGGACTATAAACATAACAAAAACTAAACAGTGGCTAACAAAAATTTGCAGTTTTTACTTATATTATGTATTAAAAAAAAAATATAATCAAAAGAAATACTGTACTTATAGCAATCTATTATAAATTAAAAAAACTAGTAAAATTACTACAACTTCGCAATATTAGGGTAAACAAATAAGAGCTACTTACACACTACAGCGACGATCCACGTGGTAAACAGACTGTAAGGATTTCAACCTGAAGTATTTTTATCAAGTCAACAACGCTGCCAGGCGCATAACGATCAAGCGCACAATGGAGTGCGCCGCACAATAAGCTTGTAAGATGCAAAATATTTGTTTACAGATAAATTCAAATTCTATTATAAAATATCTAAAAAAAAGGAAAATATATGTATCAATAATTTTTTAAAATGTAATTCAACTACATAAATTAAAATTATCTATTGGCCTAACTATAATTTAGGCTTCAATAGGTTGAGTCCTGTGGCCCCCTTCATGGAGTCTGTGGCCCCTCTAAATCTTAACATTTTCCTGTGGCCCCCTTCAAATGTGCCATGGCCCCCAGGGAGCCATATGGCCCCCGGTTGGGAAACACTGCCCTAGATCGTTCTTTTCCACCAATTTGAATGTAGATTTGATCAAATCATTGTTCAGGATTTCTTGTATTGATTTACACTTGCTTAAATGGGCTATGGAAATGTCAAATTTGTTGCTTTTTGCTTTATTAGATTTGGATGCAACACTTGAACTTGAAGGCATATTTTGACTCTTCTCTTTATTAACCACAACAGCTTGGTGAGTTTCTTTTGTTAGGCGCAAAATTGCATTCAATGTCTTCTGGATTTGGGAATTTTCAAATTCCTCTAAAGCAGTTTTGTTAGTCTGATGCGCAGATTCCTCACTTACCTTTTGTTTCTTAGGTGGAGGAGAAGCACTTTCTTCCGTCTGTGAAACATCTAGTGAAAAAGTTTCATTTTGTAGATTAGCAGTTGATGAAGTTGGTTCATTTTTCTGAGGTCTAGCACTAGCACATTTTGTGAACAAACTAAATGACTGCTTTGCTGTATCTCTTTGCTGCACTTCATCCTGGTATTTCTTTACTTGCAATATCTAAGCTGTGGGCCCAAACTCTGGGACCTCTTGTATTGTAACAAATATTTTTTTTGGAATTAAAATGTTCCTCCCAGTTTTGCTTCTTTGAATATTTGTTCTTGCATTGACCACAAAAGTAACCCCTTTTAACACCCTCACTTTTCTCTCCAACTTCATCAATATTAGGATCCATTATTGATTATTGACTACCTGAAAAAATACAAAATAAGTAAAAGTTAGTAAATATAGTATGGTAAAAGTGAGTAAAAGTAAGTAAATATAGTACAATGAAAGTAAGTAAAAGTAAGTGCTTTAAACTTAGTAAAAGTAAGGAAGAGTAAGTAAAAGTAGGTAAGTTAAAGTAAGTAAAAGTAAGTTTAAATTTAACTAAACTTTTCAATTCTAGAGTCATGGTGGATTACTTAAAACCGCACAAGTAATTATCTGGCCAATTTATCAAACCTGGCCGAGATCAATGGAACATAGTCCAATCCTGATAATTTTATATTAAAAAAATATACGTTTTAATAAAATTTTAATTATCAAAACATTGAAGCTTAACAAAAAATAAAAATAATTGTTAAATATGGAATTACCAACTAAACTTAAAATAACTAAATTTGTAATTTAAAAAAATTGGTTTGTACAAGAACGTATACGCAAAAAAATTGCATAACGTCTAGCGGATGAACAAAACCCAAACCCAAATTTACTTTTTCTCATGGTCAAATTTACTGGAGCAATGCTCCCAAGATCCCAGGAATCTGGAGTCATGCGGCACAGGGGTGGTCTTTATTTCAGCATGGAAGGTATTGTTATAGGTAATCACAGCTGTTACCAGATTTGTATCCCATTCCACTCCTGTTTGTCCCAAGCTCCTCAAGAACTCTCCAATTGTTCTATTTACACGTTCAACAGCACCATTGCTAGCAGGCTTAAGTGGACTAGTATAAACATGCATAATCCCATAGCGATCAAGGAACTCGTGGAACTCCTCCGAACGGAATTCAGGTCCATTGTCTGTCAGGAGCCTCCGAGGAATTCTTAACAAGTTGGGGAATATATCATGCTCCATCAACTGGATAATGGTAGATGACCTTTTTGTTCTTAATGGGCGAGCCACAACCCACTTGCTAAAATGGTCAACCATCACCAGACAACCAAGGTACCCTAGCTGGGTGCGTGGGAAAACCACAATATCAGCAGCCACTAATTCAAAAGGATGTTCAGTTTTTATCTTCAAGGTTGGTGGGATGATAGGCTGACTAGCTACTTTATACAACTGACAGGTTTCACAGGTAATACAGATGTCACTAGCTACCTTATACAAATCCGGGTGCCACACAAACAGTCGCAATGCTTCCACCAACTTATTACGCCCTATATGTGCCATTTCCATGTGGAAACTGAGGGCCATATCCACGAGCAATGTGGAAGGTACTACACAGCTAATATACCCAGTCCTACTTTGATGTACTATCACCCCACTCCTTAACTGTAATTCCCGCCAGTTCCACTTAAACGGCCTCAAGGCAGGTTTTCCCTCTGGTAGGGGCTTTGACTGGGCCAATAGCCCATGCACCTGTCGCAACAATCGGTTCCATTTTTGCATTAGAATCACTGATTCTGAGTCAAGCAACTCTCGGTTCACTATCCACTTCTTGCCTTCCTCAAATACTGAACCCAACTCTGGCTCCTCTGCTTCGATGGCTGGTACCTCTTCCTCCATGCATGCTGCCTCCTCTAGCGCCTCTACTCCAAAACATTCCACTAACTCTGGGTCTCCATATGACCATGCAGCTACATCAAACTTCATTTCAATGTCAGCCATAATTAGATAGTTTGAACCTAACAAGAAACAGTACGGGAGACTATTCTCTGGGGCTACTGCAAAAAGTAGTTGGATTTTTCATCTCTACCCTGAATAGTCAATTTTACTAGTCCTTGACAGGTACCAATTTCACACCAATCCCAGTCAAGATTATCTGGCAAGGCTGTACTGATACTTCTTCCTCTTCTCTCGCTTTTAAACTCTTGATCACTGACTCGGATACTAAGCTAATCTCTGCTCCTGAATCCAACATAGCACAGTAATTGACTGCACCCAACTGTACCCAAGTCCAAGCAACGGGTCCTCCCTGGTGTCCACAAGTGACCCTTTCACCCCTGGCTTCCTGATCTGGATTCTGCAGTAACAAATTCCTTCACACTGCTCTATATCACTTTTTCCCGCTACCTCCTGGCCAGTTTCCTGCTCCATAGTGTCCACCTGTTCCACCATCAACTCTGCTGGCTCAGCAAACCACTTGTGTGCTATCAGTGGATTGTAATGTACTCCAGATATACACTGCAAATGGACCCTTCTTTCTGGGGTATCAGGGACAGTTACATCCATAATGTACACAACTGGCTTTACACCATAGTGAACCCAAACCCTCAAGGAATAACAATGGCTTGCGGCTAACAGTACTTCTGGAGTTACCAACACTCCAGGTTGTCTCATCATCTTCAGGTCTTTTATGCAGCGGGCATTATTTGACAAGCGATACCTCTTGGGAAAGGTGATCAATTCATCCATCAGCTCTCTCCGTAATTCCAATGGGTGTTGTGGAGGATTCCAAGGTGGCCCATGCTCGTAATGATGATCCTGCAACACTTGTACTAGGCTAATAAACAACGAATCACCACCTCCATCAACTTTCATGAGTACTCGCAGTCCAGGTGGTAAGCGATTAGTGAGGTGTTCTGTCGTCTCCAGTTGGTCACTCCCAGCAGGTATTATTCGTGACAATGCATCTGCAGCTCCATTCTCAGTCCCAGGGCGATACCGAATTTCAAACTCAAAGTCAGCGAGATCTTCATAAGTTTGGGCCAATCTACTATCAACAATCTTCATGTTGCTCAGGTATTCTAATGGTTGATGGTCTGTATACAGTACAAAAGGCACACCATATAGAAATGGGCGAAATGTCTTCACACCCCATCTTAGGGCTGCCAACTCCCGTTCTATAACTGAGTACATTCTCTGGGCCTTGGAAAAGGTCATTGATGCATAAGCAATCACCTTAAAATCACCATTCTGTTGTTGTCCCAAACAAGCACCAGCGCCAACCCGGAAGCATCCACATACAGTTCCAATTTTTCAGCTTCAGGTCTGTAATCTGGATAGGACAGTTGCACTTCCTTAACCAAGGCCTCTTTCACTGTTGTAAAAGCCTTGTCCATCTCCAGTGTCCATTTCAATTTTTCTCTTGATCTACCTCCAGTTAAATGAGACAAAGGACTTGTTATCACTGAACAATCTGGTACAAACTTTCTCTGGAAATTCACTAAACCCAGAAATTCCCTCATCTGTCGAACAGTTTCTGGTTTTGGGAACTCGTGCACTTTCTGCATATATTCAGGGGATTTCCGCAAACCTTCTCTCCCAACCAAGTGTCCCAAAAATGCAACCTCAGGTTGGAACCATTGACATTTCACAGGTTTGACCTTTATGCCAGACTTCTCCAGAGTATACAGGACTTTATCTACCAGTTGAAGATGTTCTTCGAACGACTCGCCCATTATTAGGATATCATCAATGTAGATGATAACTCTACTTCTTGGAAAACCATGTAACACTTCTTGTACCATCCGTTGGAAACTAGCAGGAGCATTCTTTAATCCAAAACTCAGTCGCTTAAACTGCCAATGCCCTCTGGTGGTTGAAAAAGCAGTGCTCTCTGGCTCTCTTCGGCAATTGGCATTTGATAATAACCTCGGACCATGTCTAGGGAAGTGAAGTAACAGGTTCCATGAAGACTAAAAACTGCATCCGTTAAGTTGGGCATTGGAAATCGGTCTGGTATGGTCACTTCATTCAATTTTCGATAGTCCACACACATTCTAATTGAGCCATCCTTCTTCCGGATAGGGACAACAGGTGAACTCCATGGGGAAATGCTAGGTTCTATGATATCAAGCAACAGTAATTCCTGGCACTGGGCTTCCACCGCTTCTGCGACTGGTTCTGGGAATCTACGGGGTCGTTGTCGGATAGGGGTATCGTTATACAACTCTATCCGGTGTGGTACACAATTCACAAAACCTACATCATCATCCCCTTGACTCAACACTTTCTCCCGGCGCGCCAACATTTGTAAGACCTTCTCCCTCTCTTCGAACTTCAACTCGGGTGACATGGTTATTTCAGTCCGTAGGCGTTCTTCGGTCCAGCCTGGTTGTTCAGCTTGGGCTCCAGTCATGAACGCCTCAATTCTCTCACTTTCAGCTACTGTAAAGTCCAGTTCTTCTTCATAGACTATTGATCTTATAGTCCCTATCCGTCACCCGCCTTGATTCTCTGGGCTTCTGGGGTCACTTCATTACCAACACTTCTGTCATCCCAGCCAATCCATCCACTAACCCAGGGTGACCATACACTTTCCCCTGGAGTCGGGAATCTCCATCATCATCCTCAAAACAGTACTCCAGTCTTCCTTCACCTTCGATTTCATTCAAGCAAGGAAACTGTACAGGAACTCTGTGATATTTGCAGGTACTTAATTTCACATCGGCTGATGCATAACAGGAAACATTCCGGATCACCCTTCTACATGGCGCATTCTCACTCCTCAAGTAAATTTCCTCCATATGCCCATCTTTATAAGCTCGTGTTATCCTTTTCTTTTCACATTAACTCGGAGACTGTTTTCAACAAGAAAATTCATTCCCAATACAACTGGGAACTTCAACCTTTTTACCACTGCAAACAGAACAGGCTCCATTTCCACTCCATGAATCGATAACCCCAGCGTAATCACCCCCAGTGGTTTAATATGGTTGTTCACTCCAATCCCTCGAATCCTCAAGTTACAGCTCTGCATCTCTGGAGTTAACTCCAGTTCCTCTACCACTGAGTGATCCAAGATTCCAACTGTAGCTCCGGAATCAAGTACTGCCAAGTAGTTCTCCGAATGTTCAAACCGTATATCCACCTTCAGTAAAGATTGAGGCGCTAACTGTCCAGTCATCTCTCATCCAACCCATCAGTGTCAAAGACATTACTATTTATCAAATACGTTTCGGGAGCATCAGCTTCGGGTTCATTATTCTGGTCAGGGGGTTGCTCCCTATCAGACTCTTCAGGAATATTTACACTCTCATCCAGACCAAATGGACCTGGATACCCTAGGTTATTACTAGCAGGCTCGCAACTAACGGGGGACCTATCAGGACAATCAGTACCAGGATTTACAATCAATGATTCCTCCCACCAAAAGATGGGAAAAGCTCTGTTGCCTCATATCTCTGGGGGACAAAAGGAACTGCACTCGCATTCATTCTCACAGGCAAAACTGGGTTGACACACACTGGATCTCCCCCCATCTGTACTTCACCCATAAATTCTTGTTCTGGTATTGGGCCACTAGTTAGGGGCACTATTCGTCCTGCTAGGAGCTCTGGGGGTTCCCCTCTGGCCTCAGAGCTACTGGTTTAAAGGGCGCAGTTCTTGATTGGCTCAGTCCCTCGTGGGCTGGTCTGGTTAGGCCCAGGAACTGGTTCCCTTGAGATGGTAGGACTCGGTGCTCTTGAACTGGGCCTACTCTGCTGGCGTGATCGCTGGCTATGACCATACCCATTAGGTGGGTAAGGGCATCGTGACACCCAATGATCCCGCTCACCACACCGCAAACACACTCCTAAACGCCGACGACAATCCCGTTCCAGGTGACCTCTCCTTCCACAGTAATTACAGTTCACCCAGGGACGATCAGATGGTGGTGGTGGAGGGGTGGTTAGATGGCTGGCTGGTCCTGAACCCTGCTGCAGGCCCGCAACTGAGGGTGAGACTGGTGATTTTGTTGGTTTGGGTTCCTTTGGGGCTGACCTTGATCACTAACTGACCTTGTATTCTGGCCACCTGGTGGTGGTTGGAGTACCAAAGGGGACATTCCTATGTTCCAGGCCTCCTGCAGGCTGGGGAGAGGTCTAGATAAGGCTAAAGATTTCCCTGAGGTTCCCTCTCACTAGCTGCCAATTCTCTCACTGCTGGCCAATTCAACTGGGTCCCAGCTCCACGCGTCAGTCGTGCCGTGGCCAGGGCAACTTCAATCTTCACGGAAAATGCATCTGGAACAGTGCTAAGAAATTTTGAAATCAGTTCTCGGCAATTATCCACTTCTACTTCGGGCATTGCAGCCATCCACACAGTTTCTAACCTGGTTGCATACTGGTATAAGGTCTCACTGGGTCGTAATTGAGCATTAGTAAATGCCTCTCGCTTGTCTCTTGTCACGGTAGAATGGAGTTCTCTGTAGTAAGTCTGCAGTCTCTTCCTGACAACTCCGTATGGCATCCCTGGTCGGTCAATTAAATCAAAACCCCCTCTCATCTTCCCATAAGACACTCTCGCAATGCCGCTTTCCAGTAGTTGTGTCCTCCTGCTACTGTATTGTCAGCATAATCCTCAAACTCCTTCCTAAATTCTTCGAATGTTCTCCCATCTGATATATCAAATGGCAATGGTTGAGGAAAGCGGCGCCCATCTAGTTTCTCTAGAGCTTTAGCAAGGCGTTCCAGGAGCTGCTCTGTTGCCAATGTTGGCAGTGGTTGGCTGGGTGGGTGGGGCCCCTTTCTTGCGGTAAATGTCCCTGGTTCATCCTCCCCATTTGTCTCCCCAAGCTCTCGGTGAAACTTCATAGGAGGTCTCCGGTTGACTGTTGGTCTGGGCTGGCTTTCTGAAGCCTGAAAGGTAGGGGGTGATTTGGCCCACCTTTGGGCTCCTGGTAGTCGGTTCAGGTCTTCGGCTTCTGTCCCAATGAATCACTCTCCTGGGAGGGACCCATCATTCTTTTCTCCCCAGTTCATAGCAGGGCCATTGGCTCCATCGTCTATTCGAAACCTGGGCTGTTCAGGGCTGCTCACTTGTTCTAACCAGGTGGCTACTGTCAATGCCACTCTTCTGAGAGCATACACATCCTGGTCAGAGTTGTACCCGCAGTAGTAGACCGGTAATTCGAGTTGATCCTCAATATCTCTCAGTGGGGATTGGGTGGCGGATGCCACTACCCCCTCACCAAGCTGTCCACTAACTTCTCAGCAACCTCCATACTCTGGGTCATCTCTGGTTCGACATTCTCCCCTGTTCCCCTTTTAAACTTTACTATCTTCAACCAATCTCTCAACTAATCCCGCTGGGGATGCCAAAAAGTATGCTACGGTGGCGGCGTAGGCCGTAGTCCCCGAGTATCTGTGTTTCCAACCACCCAGCACCTTTTACGTTTCTGGGTTCGGAACAGTCAAGAGACTGGGCAAAGATGTAATCTCCTCTGGTATCTAGGAAGGCCTCTCTGGTCAGTGGTTTATTTCCAGATTATTCAGGTCCGACTCGCACATTAACTGTAAAGGACTTCCCCTAGTGCAGGTGTCTCAATCTGACTCTCCACTGAGTAAGAGACCCAACCGCTCAGGGTCCAAGAAAGGGCTAGAATTCAAAGGTAGACCTAATAGAAGTAAACTACTTGGGTTTTTCTCTTTATTATATCTGAAATAAACAACTATTCAGTGTGACAGTATAAACATAACAAAAGGACTGGCAATGCACCGCACTTGACAAAACACCTGGAGCCCCAATAACCCTTAGTGAGATTTGGCAGAAAGGATAAAACAAGTGGGAGAAAGTACCGGAAATGACTTGCACAGAATGTTAACCCTTGTCCCAGCTTAACTACCCTCCAAACTTGACCCCCCCTTTTATGACCTGAGTTCCAATTCCTTTATTGGCTGGCTAGTTAGTAGGGTTAGGGTCACAGGCCTGATTTCAGGGCAGATCCAGTGGCCAACAGTGGTTGACACAAACTGCGTAGCTCCCACTGGATGGGACCCACAATCCAAGCCTGATGAATCCGGACCACGTGAGTTGAATCCCAACTGGTTGCCTAGACAACACAAGATTATTAGTTACATGCATCTAGCACCATTAATCACAATAATAACAACATAACAGGCAATTAACCACAAACATTAACTGGAATCATGACTTCATAATTGATCACTGGAAAACATAATTTACTCATGAAATCAAAGCACATAAATAATAAATAACCAACATAAAAATAATAACTACAAACATTGACAATTATGGCAAACCTATCTCACATGAGTTAATCAACCTATAATCATTGCCAAACAAGCATGGGCAAAAACCTAACTCTGGAATAATATGACTGGTGACCTATAATAATGATAATTGGTTCTCTAGCTAGTTACATGACAAGGTGGCAAACCTATCTATACTCAGTCACAGTTTCAACAACCTATATGTATGTCTACCCTTAATAATAATAATTAACCATGATAATGATGGTGAAATACAAATGAACTCTAGCCAAGGATTACAGAAACTCCTACCTTTAAAGGCTTTCCACACTTCCTTGGCTTCTGACAGGAGTCGTATTAATGGTCTATTCAGGTTTCATAACCTTAATCCTAATTACCATTAATGGTTTCCTAACTAAACTCCTGTGGGGAAAGAAAAACTTGTGAGGGGACCCAGATAGGACTTGAAAATTAGGGTGAAGTTTTTGTGAAAAACTCCACAACCCCCAAAAAGGGGAATTTGAAAATCAAGGGGGGGTTGTGAGCAGGGATGGGGAGTCGGCCAAAAACAACCGACTCCCGACTCCTGAGTCGGTATTTTTAAAAACTGACTCCGACTCCCGACTCTTTCAAATATATAAGTATAAATAAATGTAATAAAGTAGGTACGATAATAATACAGTTTAGTAATTTAATACAATTTTAATGTTGTATTACACAAAAATAAAAATTAACAGAAAAAGAAATTGATCTCGTATAAAATATTTATAACCTTATTTGGTTAACAATTTTAAAATTTTAATGTTGCATATGGTACCGTAGCTAAATAAAAAAAAGTTGGTAAAGAATATTTTGTTTCCATTATATATTATGATATGCTGATATTGAAGCTAAATATTAAAAAAAGGCTAAAAAAACATACTTAATAATTTAACTCTCTAAGGAGAATTTGTTCTTAAGAAAAGTATAGCATCAATTATGTCTTCCTTCAACTTAGCCCGTAGGTGGGATTTAATTAACCGAAGAGCTGAAAATAATCTTTCAACGCTGACTTGTGTTGGTGGCAATGCAGTAACAGTTCTGGCTACATCTTGCACTAATTCAGGATACTTTGGTATGGCATTCATCACATCAAGTTTTAATGAACGATCAAATTTCTCTATTTTTATAAAAGCTGCATTAAAGTCTTCTCTGAATTTGGTCAATGGCGTTATTTTTATAGGTTTATCATCTTGACTCAAACGGCATCGCTTAACTTTTTTTGATTTTTCAAAATCCATTTCTTCTTCAGAGTTTGAGCAGGAGCTTTGCATAATGGCAGGACTAGAGCAGCTTTCAAATTCTGAATTACTTGCGGCATCTGTTTCATTTAACATTTTCATTTGCACAGCTACATCACACAGAGCTGACTTTCCTCTAGCAATCTGTTCTTCAGTTAAAAGTACCCTGTGCATAGGATCTACATAAACTGCAGCCAATAGTACGTCATTATTCAGTAAATTTTCTTCTCTACGCTGCATAGACATTCTTATACCATCTGCAACAATGCCGCCAATTTGAGATAGTTTATAATTAATATTTTTCCATTCCTTGTAAAATGTGCCAGGTGTCAATTCAGCTGCTTGAAACTTCTTTGTAACCACATATGGGTACTTAGGTAATGCCTCAAGTTGACTTGCCTGCTGCCACTGGATATCAGTCATTGTTACATCTGGGTTTGCCATATCGATAAGGTATGGCTTCAATTCAAGAAGGCGCTTAATCATTTCATAGGTACTCCCCAACGTGTAGCTTGATCTATAACTGCACCTTTTCTGGATTGACGTTTTAATATTGCATCAAGTTTAGGCGTTCTTGCAGCCACTACTATGTTGCGTAACCTACCTACTACATTAGCAGCATTCCTTTCTTTTAACCCATCACAAATTGCCAGTTGCAATGTGTGGACTGCACATCGCATATGGGGGATATTTGAGAATCCAGCAAAATCATTGTCTACAGTGTCAACACTGTCAAGTTTGTCAGCAGTTTCATCCGTATCTTCTTCACTACTGTCTTCAAAAAGATCTCCTTTTACTTCACCATCATTAAGTTTCTGTACTGTACTTGTCATATTTGAAGCATTATCAGTAACAATTGATAATATTTGCTCTTTAGTGATTTCATATTCTGTCAAGATGGTTTCAATTAGCTTGGTCAGGTATTCGCTTGAATGTTGAGCTTCAGTGTCCTTCACTGCCAGAGTACGTATAACTAGTTTTCCTTCATCATCAATGAACTGAACATTTATTGCCATATAATTAATTCTTTGTCTCGTGCAGGCATCCATCTTAAGAAAGAAGAATTTTCCTTGTAGCATTGTTTTCAATAAAGTTTTCTGGCTTTCTGCTTCCTTTAAAATCATGTTTCGAATATCATGTCTCTCTAATGACACTCCTAGTTTTGCCATCATTTCTCCATTTAATCCACGGAAAGCTGGGGAGGAAAATAATGTAAGTGCAACCCCATTCTTTACAACTAAATCTATAAGGTATTTTTTAAAATTTTTCTTTGTCATTGATATTGTAATTCTCTCACTGTGGAAAAATTTTGTAACAGAGACTTGTTTGCTTTTTGAAATAGAGGTACTGGCCTGACTAGAAGTAGGTTTCTGGATTTCCTTATCATGCTGATCTACAACCTTATAAATATTGAGATGTTTGTTTCGTAGATGGCGTTTCAAGTTTGAGGCTCGAGTTGGAGCATTAGCATGTTTCCCAGTGTAAGCACTAATTTTTGCATTACACTCTTTACCATCCTTTTCTACTTGACAAATAAAAATACTTTCATCCTCATTTAGCTTAAAATATTGAAAGACTGCTGATTTTCTACTAGGCCCACGACTCATTACTAATAGGGGCTAATTAAATTAATAATTAATATATTGCTAATTTTTATATGGTACCTAGTATCCTGAAATAGAAAATAGAAATATGAAATTCATTTGCTAAGATTTACCAGAACAATAAATCAAATGTGGAAATGTGAATCTAGAATTAGTTCAGGAAGATATTTATTTAGGGCAGAGTAGTATTCTCGTAAATTGTTGGCATATAGAAATTGAATCAAAGAGTCGGGAGTCGGTCGTTTTTACCGACTCCCGACTCCGACTCCCGACTTCAAAAAAGCTCCGACTCCCCATCCCTGGTTGTGAGAAACTTCACAATGCCCTCAAGTTATTTCATCATCCTCTAATGAGAAAAAGTTACATACAGTATATCTAAATTTTCCAAACTTGAAAACATTTTGAACATCTGTATTATGTATATCTCCCCTCATATAATGTGTCTCAAAACTAAACATACCTAATTCCTTTAATCTTTCCCTGTATTCCAATCTTCTTAGGTTAGGGATAAGCTTGGTTGCCTTACATTGCACACCTACAAGCATATCCATAGGGTATCGTGTCTAAAGTGAGGGGACCAAGCTTGAATGCAGTATTCTAAATGAGACTGAACACAAGAATTATAGGTATAATTTACGGGTGATTTCCTTACTCTTGTAACTAACATTCCTCTTAATACCTAACATTTTAGTTACCTTATTTCTAGCCTATAATGCCAAGATTGTTTTCCTGTCTCATAACTAAAGTTTTCATTATTTTTACCACTATGGATGACTCTATTTTTTAACATTGAATTCCATCTGCCATTTTCTAACCCAAGCAATTAATCTATCAAGATCTTTTTGTAGTTTATAAGAATTTTCTGTATTTGTAACTGGGACAGCTACTTTTGGGCTAGAACCCATATAAAGATAAACCTAGCCTACTTGAAGAATGACACAAATATGAAAATCAAATGAGTTGGGCAAAACTTTACTATCCATAACAGCTTCATGATATGTTAAATTAGGTTAGGTTGATTAGGTTAGTAATTAGGGTCCTATGGACCTCTGAGTGTTGTCTGGATAGTAAAGTTTTACCTAGAGTTGTGAGTTTTGAGCTCTGGGGCCTATCAAGGTTAATAGATAAAATGGTACCAGAATGAAATCTGGTACCCCAAAACTTAATATTTGCCTTAATCATTTATAAAATCTCTTATCGTAGGAGCATACTTAAAATTTGTCAACTTAGTCAGGATCATGTCTTAGTCCTAATTTCATTAAAGCAAAAGTACCCTATTTACAGATTTGGCAAATTTTCAGAATCCAAATGCAGTTCAAAGACAGAATTCATAATAGCATAGTAATATGTTAAATTAGGTTAGGTTGAACTTGGTCAGGTTAAATTAAACTCGGTTAGGTTAAGATAAATTAGGGCGTTAGTTATTATGAACTCTGTCTCCAAACTGCATCTGAATTCTAGCTTTACCACAGATATGAATCATTTCATCACGAGATTGTATTTTGGGTGGTTTAACATCCTTGGTAACATCTAAGGTCACATGATGGAGGGTTCATCATGAGAAGCTAGTCAGCCTGCTGCTGCCCTGCTTGAAGTCTATTAAGGTGGATTCATACTAAAATATAGGGTGCTAGGTGGGTAAAATTGCAAGGTGGTTGGGTGTGGAGGAGGAAAATTTTTTTTATGGTAAATAAGGCCTGTTAAGTTTTGGAGACACCAGTTGTTTGGACCCTTGATTGGCCAGAAGTTGGTGATATAGGAAATAACTAGCCAACCTAGAATGACCACCTAACTGAAATGTAAGAGTCACCCTGATTGGTCCAAAACTTAATATTAGCCTTTTTTTTAAAATTTATCATGAGGTAGCATACCCCTTACTGCACTGCCCTGAGTTTTAGTATATGTTGTCCATCAATTAAAGTCAGATTGACTTGGCTGTAAGTAACCTCAATATCTAAAATACAGAACAAATTTTGGTAAATATTAAGTTTTGGGGACATATTTTTAAATCCCCAATTGGCCAAAAGTTGGTGATGTGGGAAATAACTAGCTAACCAACCTAGAATGACCACCTAACCTAACCCAAATATACCGTAAGTGTCATCCTGATTGGCCAAAAGTATGAAATGGGTGGATCATCAAAATCTCAATATCCCTAAAACTTAATATTTGCCCATATTCTTTATATAGACCTGTATGAAAATAATCTCTTAAGGATGTATTTGGAATTACTGTTTACACAATGTTGTGAAGAATACCCAAATTCTAGTAGTTTAGTATAGCATTACGTATGCTGAAACATATATTGAAGAGTTTGGCAGAAATGTATCAGATTTGGTATGTGGATCTAGTTGAGTAACATTTTAGATTAATAGAACTATTAGATGGGTTATTTGTATAAATTTTTTCTATTTTCTATATGATTTAGAGTTGCTTCTTTGACATTTCAGAGTCACTTTACTCCTGTTTAGATCTGTGCTTCATTTCTGCCAAACCTTTCATACTGGGTGGGCTAAAACTCCTCTTCATTCATGAAGGAATCTAATCATTTTAAGTACTCCTATGGGGTATTTAGGCCTAATTACCCTGTATTTGGTAAAACATTTGGTGAAATTGAAAAATCCAGATGCTGTATGGAAGCAGTCCAATAAACTTAACTGACCAAACCTAATTTCTATTAGTTACATTACCATATGTATGGGCTTGGCTTTTGTACTGCATCTGGATTCTTCAAAAATTATGGGTTGGTCAAGTCTGCAAGTCTTAATATCTTTGTGAATAATAACACAGTTGAGGTTATGCATCAGTTGGATAGCCTCAACTGAATAGCATAGTTGCATAGCATAGCTATGCATGAGTACCAAATACATCAATAGCCAAGTACTCAAATGGTTCTTGGAAACATTATAAGTCATTGAAGTATTACAGGCACCATATAATTTAGGTCTGTAAAGGGGCTGTGAGTAGGGTCCTTACTGAATTGGTGTTGAAGGAAAATTTTCTTCCTAAACTTACCTATATCATCAAAAGGTGCCACATATATACTTGAATGAACAGGGAATTAAGATTTCCATGATATTAAGATTCAAAATACTGCTCTCAGGTGTGTAGCTGCAGTTCAGTAAAATTTGAACTGAAAGATTAACCTTCTGTGAAACTCTTCGTGAGACCTCCTCCTTTGAAAGACAAAACCTACTGTGATTAGTCTGATTTTATTTTCATTTCAGGTACTGTGGCCAGAAGAAATACCAGGAAGTCTTACAGTTATTGTATGAAGGAGCATCTTTATTGTTATCTCATGATCAAGTAAGTAGGACATTATAGTAAGGAAGTGTCCTAAATTATGGGCAAGTCAGAATCATTGGTTGTCATCCATTGTAGTTTTGTATTGTTTAAAAGAAATTTTATATTCCTGCATGGAAGTCTAGGCCAAGCAATGTTGTATTAGAATAGAACCAAAGGGATCAGACTAATATGCACATTAAAGCCACCCATTTCATCCATCGAACCAATTAGTAGGAGGATGACTACATCCAGGCTAGGTTACACTAGGTTAGGAGGTTGGTTAATTATGGTTCAAAATAATGGCTTTCCGCATTAAAATTTCGGCTTTCACTGGAAAAAAACAGATGCTAGTAAGAATTGGGTGTGATATGACCACCATTTTCATTAAACACTTATCACACATCATTTCCATTGGTGAATAGCAGCCTGAATTTGATGTGGTATTTGTTCCCAACATTCTTCAATGTGATTGCATAGTTCCACCAAGTTGTCAAATGGTTCACAGAAAATAATTATATATACAGTTAACTTTAACTGTCTGCATGCTATCTGCACACCTATGATGTCACACATTAACTACAGTATCCACACAAAATTGGCCATATGACATCCATCAGGTCCTGGTAAGTTTTCTATAATTGTTTTCTCTTTTCTATAATTATTTTGCTGTTTTTATTTATATACTACTGTATATTTTTTTATATTTATATTTTTTCTGTAAGTAAATATGAAGTATCTACATTTTTTAACTCTCCACATGTCTCTAGGAATGGATATGTGCAGATAGTAGAGTATATATATGAGGGTCAGTATGAAAGTAATGCCTCTTATTGGGTCCCTTGCTTTTTCTTATATATATTAATGATTTAGATGTTGGCCTAGTTTCAAAGTTTGTGGATGACACAAAGTTGGGTGGTAGGGCAATTAATGATGAAGATAGAGGTAAAATCCAGGAAGATCTGAATAAAATCGTAGATTGGTTGGTCACATGGTAAATGAGATTTAACATTGATAAGTGCAAAATTTTATATATAGGTTTGTGTAATGGTAATTTTGTAGGGATCTGCCGGATATCCGGTTGCTATCCAGTATCTGGCACTATCCGGCACTTTTTCAACTATCTGGTACTTTTTCAACTATCCGGTATTTACTTAAGTATTTAATTTTTTATTGACAATAATTTTGCTTTCTACTTGTTAGTTGAAAAAAATAGTTCTTGAAGTTTGTAAGCAATATGAGCATCATTTGTTGACCAAAGAGCTATTAGTAACGAATGTGTGTGTGACATATACTAAATTATTATACAGGTAGTCAGTGATGGGCAGTATCTAGATACATGTATCGCTGATACGTATCGATCGATACTTTTGTATCGGTATCGCTTTAGCTACTTGACAAAAAGTATCGATTTATCAGTATTGCTAAGGTCAATTTTCTTAAATATATCGAAAAAAATCGATACTTCGATACATTAATAAGAATTTTTAAATATTTAAATAGATGTTATAAAGTGGATGACAATAAAAGGCAAATTTAATACTAACATTGTCAAAAAGAGGGTTCAAGAAATGTTGGTTAATGCTGTTAAGAGCCTCAGTGAGCAGACCCCCCAGCAACAACTAAGTGATGCTGCATCTGATGGAAGTGCAGATGATTTCTTCTGTTATGAGTCTGCTTCCACTAATGTCTCTGCAACCCAAGATTCCACTGAGATGGAAGTTTTACAGTATCTGGGTGACGGAAGTCATTCTCTCCAATCTCTGAGGCAGTACCCAGGAATTTTACGGGTCTTCCTGAAGTATAACACACCACTACCATCCTCTGCTCCTGTAGAACGATTGTTTAGTTTGGCTGGTTACATTCACGCTCCAAAAAGGAATAGACTGTCTGACCAGATGTTTAGCCAGCTGGTATTTTTGAAGGGTAATAGTAATTACTTTTAATTGTTAGTGTAATATTTTCAGTCATTCATGTATCCTACAAAATTAAAACATACTTTCATTAAATAAAGCAATTGTTTTTATTTACTTCTATAAAACCCATTAAAATGTCGTTGATTTTACTTACAGTGCATACAAATTACTAGTATAAACAATAATATCTAATACCTACATATTAAATGAATAATTATAAAAATGTACCGGCGATGCATGTATTGGTATCGCTTAAGACATCTAGAAAGTATCGGCGTATCGGTATCGCCTAAGACGTTCTTCATATATCGGTGTATCGGTATTGCTTTAGCAATTTTCATGTATCAATGCCCATCACTGCAGGTAGTAAGGAAAAGTTTAAACATAACTCAAAAAGATTAATTTTATTAACTCGCTTCCATTTATACTTGAAAAATAAATTCAGCCAAAGAGCTAATAGTAACAAAATGTGATATTACTAGATGATCACACAAGTAGTTAGAAAAGAAAAATAATTGTTCAAATCAAAATGAAGACTTCATTATAAGCCATCGCTACTTTCCATTTAAACTCAACAAAATTCATGGAACTTCATTTATTCTTGCTCTCTGTATTTGAGATTTTTCATTATGAAAAGAAGCCTTTCAGTGTTTGGTGGCAGCAGTCGATTCCTATTGTCTGCATAGACTTGCCCAGCTGCACTAAATAACCTTTCAGAGGCTACAGAACTGGGAGGTGCACAGAGGTATTTCAGGACCATTGGTTTTAATGAGGCCAAATGGGGCAAGTTTATACGCCACCAGTCCAATGGATTGTCTGTTTGATTTATTGCAGGCATAGAGAGAGATTTTTCTAATTCTGAAGCATAGAAGCTTTTTCTGGATTTTATTATTTTAGGACTTGTAAAAGTACTCTCTCCTATGGAGTGGCCGACATCCATGGTCTCATCGGTGCTACTGCTACTGTCTCCCTCATCATATGCTTGCTTTTGTTTGTACTGGTCAAAACAAGCCCAGATATCCTCATGCATTTCTTAACTATCAATATTCAAGAGCAGGAGGGCACTATTATAAGTTTTTTAGAATTACATGTAATGGATTAGGCATGGCTTGCCATCACTATGTTGTACACTGCTTGTTTGAAATCTATTACTCAGTATGACGAAGAATACGGGCCTGTAAAGTGATTATGAACATGCACTTGTTAGTTGTTACCCTTGCAACATCCACACAACGACTGAGAGCAAAACAAGGTGACACATGGGCATCATTGCCAGATCAGCCCTGCTATTTCTCTGAGAATAACAAGGCGAGAATTCTGGATGTTTCTGAAATTTCCAGATTAGTTACTATTTGAAGCTAATATAATGTATTTCACAACGTGAAGCTATTTTAATGTAACAGTGTTCAATCATTAATTGTGAATATGTAAAAATTATTATGAACAAGTTAGTACTAAGCAGTCAGATATTTGTTAATAATAATTTTTATCATAAAAAATTATCGTAAGTTACGGTATTAAAACGCACATACACAGATGCAGCTTACAACACAGTGTGAGCGCACATATGGTACCTTCCTAGCAGCCATACAATGACTAAAAGAAAGAATAATACAGTTTTAGTTGGATCTGTTTTGCACTAACACAGATGTTTTGCTCTATTATTGAACAATGCACTGCTGGCTAGTTTACTTACCTATTAGCCATACGAAAGAAGATATATGTAGTATATGCTTATGTTTCAAATTGAGTCATATTAAAAATTATTTACTGGATATCCAGCACTAACCAGATATCCGGCATTTTAAAACTACTGGATATCCAGTATCCGGCTATCTGGTAAAATTACTATCCGGCACATCCCTATAATTTTGCGTATAGTATATCAGGGAAGGAGTTAGCAAGCATAGATCAGGAAAAAGATTTAGGAGTTATAGTCAGTGATGATTTAAAAGTAGCAAAACAAAGTACAGTAGTGGTCAATAAGGTGAACAAAGTGCTAGCTTTTATAGCTAGGAATTTTGAGTACAAATTGTGATATATTATTGTTCCTTTTTATAAATCATTAGTTAGACCCCATTTTGAGTATCCAATTTTGGAATCTGCATATATGCAAGGATATAGACAAAATCAAGAGAGTTCAAAGATGAGCAACTAAGGGTTATTATATATATATACAAAGGTGGGCACCCGGGCCTCAAAAAGGACCGATGGTCCCGGTCCTTGCCTCAAACTGGACCGACGGTCCTTTCTGAAGATAGGACCTAGGAACGACTCGGTCCTCGGTCCTTATATATAATATAAGTGAAAAATTTGATTAAAATGAAATTAAAGACACCGGAAATCTTTAATTTTATTAACGTAAATTATAATTAATAGTTAATACAATACATAAATGATGAAAAAAAAGTTAAGTTAAATGCTTGAGTTTCCCTTCAAGAAGACTAGCATTTCAAAATGGCTGTCACTGAGCCCTGACCTTTTCAGCTTGAGCACTGGTCGAACTGGTTCTGGACGTGAGGGTGGCGCCTGGAGACATGTCGCTTGAGGTTGTTTTGGCTCTTGTTGCTTGTCGAGAGGATGTTCTTGTTTGGCAGGCACAGCAAGCACTTATACTCCAGGTTCTGCTCACCCTTGGGGCCCAGGTATTCAAAGTATTTGTCCAGGTACGGCCAGGGATTGCCGGGTTCAATTCTTCTGCTAGGAGCTCCAGTTGCTTGACTTGAAGTTGAAGCACTAACATCAGTAGATTCTTCGTCTCCTCCAGGTGTTGAAACAAGTTTCAGTTCAGTCTCAGTCTCTCTCTGAGTCTTCTGGAGGAAACGATCCATCTTCTTTAGAACTTCAAATAATCACTAAATACACTAAAATCACTAAAAAAGACCGTCCGGACCGGACTGTCCAGAATTGCTTAAAAATGGACCGTCGCTCCTCATTTCGGTCCTCACTGAGAAAAGGACCGAGTTCCTGGAATTTGGTCCTGCCCACCTTTGTGTATATATATATATATCATACAAAGATAAGCTTAAAGAGTTAAAATTTACTACATTCGAGACTAGGAAGCTAAGGGGGTAATCTAATCCAGGTTTTCAAAATTCTGAATGGGTTCAATAACATAGAGAGAGAGCTTTTTTGAAATAATACAATATAGTAGAACTAGAAATAATGGGTGTAAGCTGACAAGTAGAAGGTTCAAGACAGCAGTTACCAAAAACCTTTTTACACATAGCATAGTATGTCAGTAGAAGTAATTAGTAGCACATCTATAGACATGTTTAAAAATTGATTAGATGCATATGTTCTACAGAAGCTAAGGCTAACAAAGACCCTAAGAATCTAAGATCCACTCTAAGGTTAGCCCGAGAGAAAGGAAAAAGTAGGGGGTTAAGAGAAGAGAATAAGGGGTTAAGTAAGTAGCAACACCTATCACTCGTGGGTTAACATTCATTCAGAAAAAGAGAAAAAAGACTCACCATCATCATCTGCCGGCCACTGCTGACAAGTCAGAAAAATAGTCGGAGAGAATAGGAAAGATTGTAGAATGGTCCTCTACTCCATAGGGAGGTAGAGCCCACTCTGCCAGAAAAAGATGAAAATAAGTAAAATAAGAATGCTTAGAAACCATGCAATACATTCTTAACTCAAAGCAACACATTCTTCCAACTGTTGCAGACTGATCCTCCACTTCATAGGGAGGTAGAGGATGCAGCCCACTAGGCTGGAAAGGCGTGAAAGATGAAAAGAAGTAAAATAAGAATGCATTACAACACATTCTTAACTCAAACACTATCATACATTGCAAACATACAATAAAGAGAAGAAAAATAAGTATAAATAACAAAAAGTGGGTTAATTTACTCAACAAGCTACAACTAAGTTTGTGTTAGTCTAAATTTTTTTTTTTTTTTTTTTTTTTTTTTTTTTTTTTTTTTGCTGGCATGTCACAAGCTGGCATTAGACATCAACAGACTCATCCCTGATTATGCCCCAGAGCTCCTGTTGCCAATTGTTTTTTATTTTAAACGTTAATATTTTTAAAATATCTATCTAGACTGTTTTTAAATACATTAACGCTGGTAGAGTTCACGATGGGTGTGGGAAGATTATTTTATTTATCAATTACTTTAAACGTAAAGAAGTTTTCAGTGATATTGGTAATGAAATGTCTGCCATGCAACTTAAATCCGTTATTACGAGTATTGCTATTATTGAAAGTGTCAATGTTATTAACGATTTTGAAAACTTCAATAAGCTCCCCCCTTAATCTCCTAGTTTTGAGTGAATACAAGTCTAACTCTTTAATCCTATCTTCATAAGGCTTGTTGCGCAATGATGGAATTAATTTCATGGCATGACGCTGAACCCTTTCTAACCTATCAATATCCTCACGAAAATACGGGCATCAAAACTGAATGGCATATTCTAAATGAGGCCTGACTAGGGACTTGTAAAGGGGCAATATAATATCCTTCAATTTAAATTTGAAATTACGCACTATGAAGCCTAACATCCTATTAGCTTTTGCGCAAGATTCCAGGCACTGGTTCCTAACTTTTAAATCCTTAGATACGTGTACGCCTAAATCTACTTCCTCATCAATGCTCACTACTCGCTATCATCCATCGTGTACGTGTAATTATTGTTACGAGAACCTATATGCAAAACTTTACATTTGTCTATGTTAAATTGCATCTGCCACTTATCTGTCCACTCCATAATCCTGTTTACATAGTCTTGGAGTCTATTTCTATCATCCTCATTAACAACCTTACCACCTATTTTAGTATCATTCGCGAATTTTGACACGTTACTAGTCAATCCTACATCTGTCATTAATGTAAATACGAATAGCAATGGGCCTAACACTGAAACCCTGTGGGACACTGCTACCTACATCCAACACCCTGATTCATTACCATTAACAATGACCTCTCGTCTCCTAGCATGAAGCCATTCCTCTAACCAGTCTAGTACCTACGACGCATATACCGTGTGCTTAACCTTCGCAATTAATCTTCTATGTGGAACTGTATCGAATGCTTTTTTAAAATCTAAATAAATAACATCAGCTGCTCTATGCCTATCGTATTTGCGCGCTATTTCATTATAAAATTCTAACAAATTAGTTAAACAAGATCTATGGCATTGAAACTCATGCTGACTACTATTAATCAAATCTCGACTTTCTAAGTGAGCGATGATACGATCTCTAACTACAGATTCCATAGTTTACTGACAATTGACATTAAGCTAATGGGCCTATAATTGCTAGCTACTGTGCAGTCGCCTTTTTTAAAAATGGGCGTGACATTAGCTAATTTGAAGTCTTCAGAAATAATCCCCATTTCAAGTGACTGATTAAAAATCTTCGTTAAGGGGCCTACAATAACGTCTTTCAAATCTTTCAAATGTTTGGGATAAAAAGTCTGCCTGGAGCCTTGCTAACTTTTAGCCTATCGATATAATGCGCAATCTCACCCTCGTAAACAGTTATTTCATCCAAAATAGTCTCGCTACTAAATGGAACGATATTGTCTATGTTGGGGACATTATTTACGTCTTCTACGGTAAAAACTGTTGCAAAAAAGTTATTGAAAATATGTGACATCACCTGAGTGTCAGAAGCCAAAGCACCATTAACATCCACTAGAAGGCTTATGTTATCTTTTATCGGCTTACGATTATTGACATATTCAAAAAACTTTTGTGGATTATGTTTACTATCCACAGCTATAAGTATCTCTATATTATGCTTAGCATTCCTAACTGATCTTTTAACCTGACGTCTAAGCTCGATATATCTATTAAAGTTAGCTGCTGTGCCATTGCGCTTATTAAGTTCATACGCTCTATTATGCTCATTTATGAACTTGCCTATTTCCCTAGTCCACCACTTGGGCCTACCATGATTTCTAGCTTGGGTATAGTTTACAGTAGTAAAATTTAAGGTTTTTGTGGTTTGGAAGCCACATAAAATTGTAGGTCCCTTCCACTACCATAGAGGACATGTGCAATATACAATTACAAACATGGTTAGGTAGACCAGCCATGAGTGGATCCTAGGGTCTCTGTTGATCTGAAACATTATAACATATTGTTCAGTTTATATTTACTTATATATATATATGAAAATTATTTCATGAAAGTAACATGTGAATAATATTTATGATGAAAATAACCATGAAGGAAACAGAAAACACACAATGGTGCTCAAGTGCTTTCGTCTAATGACATCCTCAGGAACACTCAGTATTTGTGAGGAGGTCATTAGACAAAAGTGCTTGAGCACTATTCTGTTTTCTTTTTATTCATGATTATTTTCATTATATATATATATATATATATATATATATATATATATATATATATATATTATATATATATATATATAAATTATATATATATATACACCTTATGAACCTTATGTTGTTTCATGCATTGGTCTCTCTTCATATGGAGGTCAAGCTGGTGGCCCCGCCTCTAGGTCTGGCTTCGTGGAGGAGCGAGTTGCTTTCTTGTGCTCTCCATCATACATAGCCAGGCATGCCTGGCTCATCTGGTACCATCCTGAACCAGGCATCCAGTCTTCTCTTGAAGACTTCAACTTTGACCCCCGTTACGTTTCTGAGGTCCTTTGGAAGCTGGTTGAAAAGTCTTGGACCCCTGACAACCAAGTTATTTTCCTTCAGAGTTGAGGAGGTCCCTTGTCGGGCCCTTAAATTGGGAACACTACACATTCTGCCTTTCCTATTTTCCAGTGTTGTTTGAATGGTAATTGGGTTTAGTTTTAGGTTTGGTACCAGTTTTTCGATCATTTTCCATATGTAGATTATGGTGTACCTCTCTCTTCTTCTTTCCAGGGAGTACAGATTTAGTTTACATAGTCTTTCCCAGTAGTGGAGTTCTTTGCAGCCATCAATCTTGGCTGTGAAATGCCTTTGCGTTTCTTCTAGTTTATTAGTTTCTTCCTTTTTATATGGGGACATCAAAACTGAGCAGTATTTAAGTTTTGGTATAATCAGTGTTTTTAGCAGGGGAATCATTACTGTTGTGTCCCTTCTCTTGAACGTTCTTAGTACCTGTCCAGCGACTCTCTCTGCTTTATTTATCGCTACCTGATTTTGTGTGTCAAATTTTGCATCATCTGTCATTATTATCTGTAGATCGATAGCTTTCGTGCTTCTCTGAATTTCCTGTCTATCTGGAGCATAATATGCAGTCTAAGTTCTTCTGTTCTACCATATCTCAAGAGCTGAAATTTCTCAGTGTTAAATGACATATTTTTGTCATCTGACCATTTGTATATTTTGTTTGTGTCCCATTATTGGGGCATGTAACACCATTACTCCTGACATCATTCACTGTGTGCTTGCTGACTGGGTATCATGTCTGAATTTGTGTATTCAAAACAATGGTGGACATATTGAGCACATTCTGTAAATAAAAGCTTTTGCTTGGCCTTTTTTTTATTAGTTTTCCTATGATGCCAGAATTATGGTTTGTGTAAATATTCCCTGTAATTTTCATTGGAATTGGAATTATATTTAGTGGGAAATAAAATAGGCATTACTTTCATACTTCCCCCTCATATATATGCATGCTTGTAATAATAATAATTTTGAACCACATAGGCTAGCATTATATTGGCGTAATACCTCAAGGCCCAAAGGTGAAGAGCAAGCATGAGGCTCAACTGTGTGAAGATATAATCCCTGACAGTAGACATTTCATATGAAGGGTACATGATCAAAAGAAAATCAGTGAAAAGTTTTTTTATAATTAAGCTTTCCCTGATGGGTTTACAGACTTGGGCATGTGTCCTTTAGCTTATATATAGGTTAGGCCTGTGTAGGGCTTCTGTTGAAGAAGGGGAGAAGTGAGCCTAAAATTAACATGTTTGTTCCCCTTGTCTCTTAGCAAACCAGTGGTGCAGACTTAGCGTTATTAATGTTAGACGTGTTGGAAAAATCAAACACAACACCAAATGAAGAAAATATTACAAAGATAGCAAAGTAAGTGAGACCCCTTTAATATTTTTAACTGTAGAAAGCTAGTGTGGCCTATTTCAATAAAAGTATATTTGTTTTTCTGGAAATGGTGTCTTTTATTGTATGCAAGTTAGTTTTTATTATTGTTTAGTAACAAATTGTTTAATTCAACCTATAAATGTAATTTTCATTATGGGGTTATGTAGACCTGACACTAGTCACTGTGTATGATGTTCCACATTGGCTTTTTAGGATTAAGGGCATTTGTGAGATAATGGTTTTTATGTTGTTATAGGCATAGTGTTTGTTATGTAAGGAATATGTTAAGGTGGAAATAATTTTTATTCAGTCATTTTCCTAATGCATTTGGACAGACTATTTGAACTCCTCAATTACTCGACACCTGAAAGACACCAGTATTTAGTGAAAGCAGTCAAATGGTCTTCAGGAGAGTTGTTTAATTTGGGGCATCCAAAGTTGCATCAGAATTTAGCTCAAATTCTCTGGAAAGGTGAGTGTATAATAGGTTTTTGTTTTGAGATTTAATTGTTTTTGGTGTTAATGGTTTCTTACAGTCTTGGAGGGATGTATGTAGATTTTTTATGTATTTAAAAAATATGATGTAAAGTAGCTCTGTAACAGGACTCGGAATGCTGAAGGAGATCAGGGTCTTAGTTTCACAAACTGTATCACTCTTAGATTAATGTTCAGTCTAGTGTGGACCAAAAAAATGAAGGTTTAAAAATCTTTGTTCCACATGAGTAATGTTATTCCTTTTGCTTACCTTAATCAAATTACAAAATTTGAAACCTCTACATCAAGTTTTAGGAGTCCCGAGAAAATTGCACTTTTCCTTTTAATGCTGAAAAAATTAGTTTTTCCTCATTTTCATAAGTTCTGCTTTATTTTTTGTTGGAAATTCTTTACGATTCTTGAAAACTGTTTTGAGCAGGTATTGTTTGTCCTCTTCTTTAGTTGTCACTGCTTGATTAAATTTTTCAATCAATGCACACCCTGCTCAGCTGTGTCATTTGTCACTCTAAGGGCACAAACTCTAGCACAGCCTCTTTGGTACTCAGGATCTATTCCCCATGTTGATGCAGAATTTTCAGTGAAGAGAGAATTGAGATGTAGAGCATCAAAAAGAGATTTAGTCCTTGAAGTAACAAAATCAGAAATCCTTTTTTCTTTAAAAGAAGCTAGGGTTACCTTTGCTTCTAAACGTTTCAGTCCCTTATTTCTTGGAGGCATTTTGATATTATTTCGCATTTGCTCCTTTTCTTCAAGGGATATGCTTTTGTCAAAGAAGCTTAATCCAACAAGTGTTTCTGAGAGGTACCACAGATGTCGTTTAATGGCATTTTGGGCTTGCTTGATAACACTTGATATCAAAGAATTTTCCTCCATTATTGCAAGATCTTGCAAAAATTTAAGATCAACTTTGGGGCTTCCTCTGGTTGAGAAGCTTTTGCCCAAGATTTTGCGTATACCAATGCAACAAATAAACAAATTTCTGTTATTGCATCAAGTTCTTTTTTAGTCATCTTAAATTGATTTTGGAGAAGAAAAAGCTTAAATGCATAAATTCCTTTTGCCATCCATCTTGCATGATGGTACGCTCCAGGTCTCTTCAAGGGAGTATTAGAAATGCTTTCTTCTCAAGAGAACAAGTTGAAAAAATTCTTTATAATCATCTCTTGGCTGTTTAGAGTTGAGTGCCTCCTTCATGATTAAGACTGTTTGATTTTTTAAATCTTGAACTCTTTCAATTATTCTGCAGCTTTGGGAATCAACAGCAGTTGTGATTTGAGAATGATCCATAAAATCCCATTGAGTTTTGAATCTTTTGAAGATTGGAATATCAGGTTCAGAGGAATGGCCCATAGAAGTCCGGAAGACTTGAGATAGGACAATCTCATAAATATGGTGTCTGCAGGCTAAATATAAAAGCTCTTTTCCAAGTTCTTGTTCAATTTTAGTGCAAGCTCCAGCATGGATTCTGGTATTGGATGCTGTTGTGTCAAATGACAGCCCAATAATGTCTTCTTCATTTGACATCATCAAAAGGGCATTAGAGTGACCAATATCAAGAATTTCAGCCTTAATTTCATCTTTAAACATAGCTTCTTCAATACGTCATTTTTCCTCTGGCCTTTTTCTGTTTTTCATCAATTTATCATAACAGCTTATTAAAGAGTCAATCTTTCGGATGGCACTGTCTCTACGCATTGTGGGAATCCTGGCTTTCTCCCAGTAGGTCATCACTTCATCTAAGCAAAGATTAATGGATCTTCTTCGTCCCAATTTTTCCTCTTTTTGATGGAAATATGTTTGCAAAACTTGCAGTTTTGTAGGTAAGCGGCAACAAAGTATATCTTTATTTAAATGGCCAATGAGCCAAACTTTAGTTTTAGAACGAGTAGCCATTTTTAGTTTAAAAAATTAAATTTCTGAAATAGTAAAATAAACCAGTTAAATTAGGAGATAAAAGGATAAACTAAAAGGTTCAAGCCAATTAGGCAAAGCCTTTAATTTAGAGTTGACCAATTAAGGATAATATTTTTTATCCAAAATTTTTGTTTTCCTTATTAATAATTTTCTCTGAAATAATGATCTAAGATTGTTTTTGTACTCTATTAACACCAAAAATTTCTTAAATAAGAAGAAATTTTTTCATAAGTTGCAACTCAAGAGTTGAGTTGATCATTGATGTTCTAAGCGCGCCTATTCATTGGAAAATTTTTATAAGTCATTAAATCTCGGGACCCCTAAATATTCTCATATTTGACCAAAATTTTGCTGACATGTCTATCTGGTCCAAAGGAACAAGGGCATTAATGTGGAACAAGGATTTCTTCAACTTTATAATTTACCCCCCATTTTGGTCCACACTAAAATTTATTGTTCACTCTAGAAGGTAAAGAAAAAGATTGTGGTTACAGAGTAAGCCTTTCGTTTTTTTTTATTTTTGAGAAGCTAGAACCCATAATAAAGTTCATATGTAGCTACAAATAGAAACAAAAGTGTTAAGAGTTCACTGTACAAGGATTTCCAAAAACAGATTTAGGCTCGGGCCAAACTTCATATCAGCGTGAATTTGCCCTGGTGCAAGTTGTTATAAGGGCTGGTTTTCTGTTTTTGGGAGAGAAAAAAAACTTTAGCCGAGTCTTGGGCCATTAGTACAAGTGTTTTATATATATATATATATATATATATATATATATATGATACACACAGACCGTGCATGGAACAAGGAACTCTTCTGGGATAATTAAATCCACTATAGTCCGAATAAGTAATGGTAAATGACAAATACCATAGTTTTTCTTTTTCATGATGAAAGCCCGACGTGGGCAACTGGTCTCTCGCAAAGAGGTCCCATAAATATAGCTTCCCTCACCAGCTATCTGCAAAGCAGACAGGATCCAGCTTTGGGACATGGATCTAGGGTTTAAAGCAGCCTAGCCCCACTACATTTAGAACCTCAATATAAGTAATATATTGAGGTTCTAAATGTAGTGGCGTTAGGCTGCTTTAAACCCTAGATCCATATAGTCAGCTGAAAATGACGCCGTGCTGCAAATTCCCAACAGTTATAAATTAGCGAATTAAAACGAGAAGTGTTTCACCGATGGTATCGGTATCGGTAAAGTATCGGCCATTTGTTAGTATCGGTATCGGCCAACATCTTGGTATCGGCACATCTCATATATATATATATATATATGAAAAGAAGGATCAACACAACGGCAAACATTTTCATTTATTTGTACATCAGACGTTTCGACAAATCTTTTGTCATCATCAGTGAGTTAAGTCTTAAAACCTTAAAACAAAATTGAAAAGTGAAAGTTACATCAATACAATATTAAGACCATTAAAATTAAAACCTTAAAGCAAAATGAAAATTGCATCAATACAAAATTAAAACATTTAAATTTCATCACTATAAAAACTAAAATTAAATTAGATTTCATCACTATAAAAACTAAAATTAAATTACCTCAATAGGTAAACACAATGTTTACATCCACCTCCATACTTGGCAAAGTCTAAGGGAACACTAGGTGGTCAGAGGATTAGAAAGGGTATATCTGTGAACAGAACTCCGAATTTTAGAATCTTTGTACATCTATAGAAACAAACCCTCCCTTAATAATAATAGCTCATCCTACAAATTACGACTCTTTTGACAACCAACCGTGTTTCACAGATATACCCTTTCTAATCCTCTGACCACCTAGTGTTCCCTTAGACTTTGCCAAGTATGGAGGTGGATGTAAACATTGTGTATTTACCTATTGAGGTAATTTAATTTTAGTTTTTATAGTGATGAAATTTAATTTAATTTTAGTTTTTATAGTGATGAAATTTAAATGTTTTTAATTTTGTATGATGCAATTTTCATTTTGCTTTAAGGTTTTAATTTTAATGGTCTTAATATTGTATTGATGTAACTTTCACTTTTCAATTTTGTTTTAAGGTTTTAAGACTTAACTCACTGATGATGACAAAAGATTTGTCGAAACGTCTGATGTACAATAAGAAATGTTTGCCGTTGTGTTGATCCTTCTTTTCATCTGTAAGCTCCGGTTCCCTAAGGAGAAGTCAATAGCTTTGATATATATATATATATACACACATATATATACACACCTCATTACCCTCATTTAGGTTTCGTGTGTTGGTCTCTCTTCACACGAAGGTCAAGCTGGTGGCCCCGCCTCTAGGCCTGGCTTGGTGGAGGAGCGAGTTGCTCTCTTACGCTCTCCACCGCACATAACCAGGTACACCTGGCTCATCTGGTACCATCATGAACCAGGCATCTAGTCTTCTCTTGAAGACTTCAACTTTTTGACCCCTGTAACGTTTCTGAAGTCCTTTGGAAGCTGGTTAAAAAGTCTTGGCTCCCCTGACAACCAAGCTATTTTTCTTCAGTATTGAGGAGGTCCCTTGTCGGGCCTTTAATTTGGGAACACTACACATTCTGCCTTTCCTATTTTCCACCGTTGTTTGGATGGTAATTGGGTTTAGTTTGAGGTTTGGTACTGGTACCAGTTTTTCTATCATTTTCCATATATAGATTATGGTGTACCTCTCTCTCTCTCCTTTCCAGAGAGTACAGATTTAGTTTACATAGTCATTCCCAGTAGTTGAGTTCTTTGTAGCCATCAATTTCAGCTGCGAAATATGTGTGCGTTTCTTCTAGTTTATTAATTTCTTCCTTTTTATATGGGGATGTCAAAACTGAGCAGTATTCAAGTCTTGGTATAATCAGTGTTCTCAGCAGGGGAATAATTACTGTCTTGTCCCTCCTTTTGAACGTTCTTAGTATCTGTCCCGCGACTCTTTTTGCTTTGTTTATTGCTATCTGATTTTGTGTCTCGAATTTGGCATCATCGGTCATTATTATCCCCAAGTCGACCGCTTTCGTGCTTCTCTGAATTTCCTGTCTATCTCTAGCATAATATGCAGTCTAAGTTCCCCTTTTTAACCATATCTCAAGAGCTGAAACTTCTCGGTGTTAAATGTCATATTGTTGTCTTCTAACCATTTGTATATTTTGTTTGTGTCCCTCTGCAAGGCTTCTACTTCGTTTGCGTCGCTGATTTTTCTGCTGATATTTGTATCGTTACAAAGGATGTTACTATACTGTTGCTGTTTACTCTACTGTCTATGTCTGTTAGCATGTTAATGAACAGGAGTGGGGCCAGTACTGTACCTTGTGGTACTGAGCTGCATACTTATGATTCTGATGATGATACACCTTGAATTTTGACAACCTGTAGATGTTCTCTGAGGAAGTTGTAGATCCATTTTCCCACTTTGCCTGTTATTTCCATACGCTTCATTTTATGTGCTATTATACCATGATCGCATTTGTCGAAAGCTTTAGCAAGATCTGCGTGTATGAGATCATAGTTTTGATTGCCGTGAATGCCTTCAAGTACATCTAGGATATTGTTGTTATGCCCTATAAGTGATAGGCATGATCTTCCTGATCGGAATCCGTGCTGATTTTCGTTGAATCTTTCCAGTCTCCGAGAAGTCATAGATTTTCTCTCTGACTATTCTTTCAAATATTTTGGTGAGGTGGTACGTCAATGACACTGGTCTATAGTTCTTTGCTTGAGATCTATCCCCTCCTTTATATATTGGGACAATGTTCGCTCTTTTCAAGATGCTCGATATTTCACCAGTGTCTAGGGATCTTATATATATATATATGCACTAAAATCACAAAATAACACGTGACCTTATTAATACGCAAACAACCACAAGGAAAAGGAAACACAAAGTCCGAGCGCTTTCGTGATATATTCACATTATCAAGGAGGAACAGAAAATAGGTCCTATTTTCTGTTCCTCCTTGATAATGTGAATATATCACGAAAGCGCTCGGACTTTGTGTTTCCTTTTCCTTGTGATTGTTTGCTTATATATATATATATATATATATATATGTTTTGTTGTTGTTGGGCGCAGCTTCCTAGCTTTTGAATCTTTGTAATATTTAAATTTTGTTTGGATGTTGAGAAGTAGAAAGCTTAATTTTTCCTCAGTAACTTGTTTTTAGTTTAGTGAAAGAAGTGAATCTCAACCCCGTTTCTTCCCGTACCATAATAGTATGGTACCTGTACTTTAATGGCTGACCTGAGTGTTATAGAGATTATAGTACTTGGAAACGAACAAACGTATACAGGCGGTGCAAATTTGAGTTAAGTCTATTGAAGAAACTAATTGTTACCAATGCACAACAGTTTAAATAATGGAATTAGTGTTCATTGCGTGAGTCAATATCCGTGCAAAGTCAGATGACAGAGGGAACTTATAGCTTTACTAGGAATCCCAACTGCGGGTCGCTACATTGCCCGAACGCGGAGGACGGTCATCCCTCGACCTACTACCCAAATTTCAACGTTCCCTTAAGTTCGCTGATCTTACTGGAGGTGTAAAGACGCGGCAATACCACCGTAGTCTTTCATCAGTGTGAATAATAAGTTATAATGGGGTAAAGGATAGTGTGTGTGGTGGGAGTGGAGAACTTTGCTCTGAGCTTGAGAATGCGAATTTTCAGATTTTTTTTTTGAACGTGAGGTAGTTGTTGTTTTTGCTGTTTGACTGAAAAAATTATTTTACTTTAACGCAGAAAAGAATTATACCTGCGCGCGTTACCACTACATAAGGTCCTGCGATGGTAGCGGCTGTGGAATGATGCTTGTGGAATTGCACCTGCGCAGAGGGTATCCGTCAGAAGTCGATTTATTCTTAGCCCAAGCTGTTCTTCAGTAAGTAGTAATGTGGCGCACTATTTTACTTTTTTAAATATACCCAAATAATTTATATACAAATCGGATATTAAATCACAGATAAAGAATTATTAAAAAAAATGAGTTACATTGAAGTTAAATTCTAAATTTCCAAACATCATTGATGGGAGGGAACTTAACACCACAAATATACAAAAGATTGACAAAAGTATATAGACATCTTTTTTTTTTTCATAGTTTTTGATTCGATAATAAAAGTCAATAAATAATAACAGATTTATTGAATTAATATATTTAGATTGGTGTTTCTTTCCCCTGCAAATTATGTAAAGGTGATACACGTTCTGGCATTCCATTGATGAGCTTTACTAGTTGTTTTTGAGGACAGTCATTATGGTATCTACTTACTTTTCTCAGCCCTTTGTACATACTGTATATTATCTTAGACCCCATACATCATTTTCAATGTGGTAGGCAAATTTCTGTCTGTCTCTGTCTGTCTCATTGTGTATCGACTTTCAAAAAGCCTTTAACAAAGTCTTCCTGCTACATTAATGGCTAAAGTTAGGACTAGGAATCATCACCGGGCTCGTTTCCAACTGGATTGAAGATTGGTTAAAAGCAAAGCTGGGCACTTGCGGTTTTTTTTTGCGGTACTGCGGTACTACCGCACTACCAAACCGGTACCGCATAACGCAGTACCGCAAAAAATGCGGTAGCAGTACTGCTGTACTTTCAGCGATCCTTTGCGGTACTGCGTTATGCGGTACCGGTTTGGTAGTGCGGTAGTACCGCAGTACCGCAAAAAAAACCGCAAGTGCCCAGCTTTGGACTTAAAAGATTGACAACAGAGAGTGGTAATAAATGGAGTGGCCTTCGGCGTGGGCGCCAGTCACCAGTCATCAGTGGTGTCCCACGGGGTTCCGTTCTGGATCCTTTACTTTTTATCATCTATATTAACGGTATAGACGTTGGGCTCCTAAGTACAATTTCCAAATTTGCAGACGATACGAAATTAGGAAGTAATGTAGGTATGAGGAGGGCGTGATTTTTGTATGTGCATTGCGTAATTATAGAGCTAGCTTATATATTGTCCACTTTCCAGTAAAATTTCCTTGGCTACTTTTCCAGGGTCAAGGTATGTTCTTCGACATTTTCCATACCTGCGGAGCGGAGGGTGGGCAGAGAGCCTTATACTTTTCTATCCAGTTTTTTACTACTGCTAGAATAGTTAAAATAAAAATGAACTAGTTTAATAACAGGAACCTCTCAGAGTGGACCGGAAGGTCTTTGGGGCTTCCTCCTCTTGTAACTCACTCTCTCTCTGGGATTCTTGACGAGGTTGGGGGTATACCTGTAGTAGTACGTGAGGCGAGGCCAACATCGCCATTTACACACCTTACAAACCACTTCCATTCCTTTCTCTTTTATTTAGCTTTCGTGCCACAACATTCATTTCAACTCTACGTTTATTCACAAAAAAGGGTAAAAGGTAATAGCCAGGAAGCTTGGTGTGAGTGTTCCCCAAGGGTCACCTTTAGCTCCAGCAATAACAGGGTAAACGGCCAATTCGACCCAACCCAGTACAGCAGGCGGGACCGAACCAAAGTCTTACAGCTAAAAGTCCGTCGCCGTAACCACTGATCTACCTGGTTCGTTATGTTTGTTCCTACCTTTACTAATTACGTCCTTCCATTTTTTATGAGATCTTCGTGGAACTTCACGCAACATTACAATAAAAAAAACTTTCCCCTCAGTCTGCATTGAGTATCAGATTACGGTCGTAGTCCCAGTACCACGTACACCCACGGAGTATGTACTGTATCTTTTTTTTTCCCCCCTTACTCATTGCAGATATTTATGCCTGCAGAAGAAGGTGGAGGCCTCCGACGTGTTTCAAGCGTATACCGCCAAACACCCGACTATTAAAGAACAGAGGGGGCCCCCGTTCCTTCTTCCTCTCCTTAACTTCTTGTGGTTTCTACTCTCAGCCATTGAAAGGTAATTCGCTCTCTGTAAAAAAATATTGAAGCAAGATTCGTTCGACACTTTTTATCAGAGTTAATTTGATAAAATAATATATTTAGAAGGTAAAGTAAATTTCAAAGTTTGATTAAGAGCTTGTCCGTCTGTGAAGTACGGGCGAACAGTGAATTAATAAATGTAAATAATTTTCTTGGTTCGTTAACTATTAATTGGTTGAATGAACCATTCGGTTTCTGTAGGAAATATTTTACTCCCTCCTTTTTTTTTTAAATGAGATGTTAAAAATTTTTCCTCTCGTTACATTACATTTGGACAACGTGAAGCCACTCGGTCCTATCGAAGTTATCCAAGTCAGTAGCTATATTTTAAGATAGAATTTTGCAAAATGTAAATTTCAAATGCACTAATTTTCGATTATCTTTTCTTTAATTCTGGATCCCCTTTTTCTTTCAGCGGCAAAGTAGTGCAATTCACAGTACTTTGCGAGCAGTATCGTCCTTCCTTAAAGAGGGATCCTATGTACGTAGAATACTTGGACAAAATTGGTCAAATTTTTTTCAATTTGCCTCCGCCCAAAAGACAACAAACGCCCGGTGGCCTTTTTGGTAAGCCGCAGTATTTAGGTAACATTTTACTAACCTTGGTTTTGCTTCCGGTCAAATTGCTCATTCTGACGAAGGTCAAGCTTGTCACTCCACCTTAGACCTACAGTTTAACGTGGAATCCGAACCACACCCCACCAGCAGCAGCCCAGCGTCTTAACCTCGTCTACCCAGGGTACCCATTTATGTACCAATCAATTTCTTTATTGTGGGGAAGGATGAACAGCGGGGTTTTGCTGCGCGCCGCCTGCCATCACCGGGTCTCGATCCCGGGGCCGATGGATTCGTAGTCAGCGACGCTAACCACTACACAGTGCTGTGCTCGTTACTTTATAAATGTAATGCCGTTACCACAGTCTAAATGTAACGCCGTTATCGTTAGTTACTATTTTTAAAAAGTAACTAGTAACGGCACCGTTACTCGTTACCGTTACTTTTAATATATATATATATATATATATATATATATATATATATATATATATATATATATATATATATACTGTATATATATACTGTATATATATATATATACACATATACAGGGTGTCCGAGAATTATCTGTACAATTTTTGGCTGTTATTAAAAGTCAACCATGAAGTGTAGAAATTCCAGTGTTGTCCATTTTACAGAGAATCTCATTAAGTTTTTCTGATACCACGTTTTGACAAGTTTTTTAGAAATGCACGCGGGTGACAGACATTGATGATTTAAAAGCAAGAATCACAGCTGCTATTGAGCGAATTGATGTGGATATGCTGCAGCGTACATGGCAACATTTGGAGTATCGATTGGATGTTTTGCGAATCACTAATGGTGCACATATCGAATGTTTGTAACAACGTTACTTTAATAAAAGAAACTTGAAAATACAGATTCTAAATAATCTTGTTTAAGAATTTTACGTGTGTTATCAAGAATTTTATTAAAAGATGAAATTGTACAGATAATGTTCGGACACACTGGAATTTCTAAAGAACTTGTCAAAACTTGGTATCAGAAAAAACTTAGAGATTCTCTGTAAAATGGGACAACACTGGAATTTCTACACTTCATGGTTGACTTTTAATAACAGCCAAAAATTGTACAGATAATTCTCGGACACCTGTGTATATATATATATATATATATATATATATATATATATATAATATATATATATAATATATGTGTATATATATATTATTATAATATATTATATATATATATATATATATATATATATATATATATATATTATAATTTATATATATAATTATAATTTATATATACATAAAATATTATATGACATAAACATTCGCTTGTGCGAGTATGTGTTGGTTTGTATCCACTGGTTAATGCATAGGCTATGAAGTCTGTGCATACCTTCATTGCGTTGTTATGACTTATAAGGCATAATATTTTTAAAAAAGTGAAACAAAATTACTGCAAGATTTATTACTAGGAATTGCAACATAACAGAGGATGTAGCATACTAATGATACTAATTTACTAATGCTAGAATATACCAGGAAAGTTTAGCTTTACAAAACAATAATACGAAATACTAAAGAAATTAATCAAATGAGTTATTGTGCATGGCAATGATAATTGAAATTTATTAGCTAAATATACAAACTACTTAACTATTATTCAAAAGATCTTTATTGGCCTTTAAGAAAACAAGCTTCTCAAAAGTTGCATCTAAGAGCGAGCCTCGTTTCGGACGCAGTATATCCTTCCCTACTGAAAAAATCCGCTCAACAGCGGCACTAGATGGTATAGGAGTGTTAAGTTTAATAAACATATTTTCTAAAGTTAATGGATGGGAAGGATGCAGAGCTAACGTGCCGTGAAGGCCCAGATGAGAGGAATGACGAAACCTCTATTGAACTTAGGTCCCTCCCTGCTCCAGGGTTCTTCGCCTTTTTACTTTGACAGTGCTGTCAGTGTAGGGGGAGAGGGTGGATGGGGGTAGGCTGCCAGCATGCCAACGGCCAACCTGCACGCCTCGCTCATAGTGAAGGGACAAATTTTTAACGGTTAATGAATAATGAGTGAGGATCGAAAGAAACTAATTGCGAGTGACGATAAAAAAGTATCGAGTATCGAGTAACGACTAACGAATGTATTTCCCTAAAAAAGTAACGTCGTTACTGAAAGAGTTACTTGATTTGAAATGTAACGTCGTTACCACTACCGTTACTAAAAAAGTACCGCGTTACGTAACGGCCGTTACTTGTAACGCGTTACTGCCCAGCTCTGCCACTACACCACCGAGGTGTTGCTTTAAAAAAATATATATATATTAATGTAATGAAATCTAGGATAAAATAAAATGACGGAACGTCCCCTTGATTTTTCACTGGGTTTTGGTATTAGAAATTGTGTTATTTTAAAGGTGAATTATTTCCCAGTGACGATGGAAACTGAATCCTAAAGAGTCGCTACTCGTGGGAGATGTTTTAATGCGAGAGTGAGGTGAAAGTGGGGAAAAGTCCGTTAGATTATGTGGTAGTGAATAAGGATATGCTGAGGGATGTGTGTGATACAAAAGCTTCTTCGGGGGTTGAATAGAGGTTGGTCATACCATATGATTGTATTGCTTAAAAATTAAGTTGGTTGGTGTTTAGTATAAAAGGGAAAAAACAGTGGGACGCGCGCGGAATAAAAGTCGAGAGGCTGAATAGAGGAAGTTCTCAATGAGGTTGTTGATGAATAATTGAATGTATGTGAAATGTGTATAAGGAATGTTTACTGACGACAGTACCTTTCAAATGTTCCGCGCGATGATTCCTCATTTCACGAAGGTCAAGCTTGTTGCCCCTCCTCTCTATGAAAGAATTTAACTATTTGGGGTGTTTGATTGGCAAAAGCGGTACGAGGACATTGGAAATTGAAACTTTGAAAGTAGAGTGAGTCATGGCAAGTAAGTCATAGGAGCAATAAAAGCCCTGTTAAGAAGAAAGCGCTTTTAAGTTCAGATGCAGCAAGAGGTTTACTGAAGGTGTATTTTGCGCCAGCAGTAATATATAAAGGTGAGACACCAGTTTGGCACGATAGTTCACTGTTTAAAGCAGTGGCACTCCAACACCATATGTTTTTGTTACGCGGCACCCGAAACGAGTTTCGTCTTGCTGTTCAACATCCATTCCCCCCCCCCAACGTCACGTAACTTCAAACTAGGCGTATACAGTTTCTTTATCGATGTAATAAATGGCGAATATATATATTTTTCAATTGAAATTTCCTCATCTTTACTAACTTCAATTTCAAATTGACATTTTTCATGAACTTTCGAGGTACTCCAAGGAGGACCCCTGCGGAATCCCTGTTGGGAAACTGTTTTGAAACGAGAGCAGTTGAAATGAATAATTTGGGAAGAATGATTGGTATAAAATGGATTAACTGAATGAGAATGTTCGGGAAAGGTGTAGAGCGAAAGGTGTTTGGGGTGGATACCTTATACCCGGTGGCGATCCCCTTTTTTTTTTGTGCGCGCGTAACCGATCTGAGGATTTTTAAGGGTCGAACTCAAGTGTGATGCCCATCCTATGGAAAATGGGTTTTAAGATTTTGTATATATGCGAGAGTGATATTAAGAAAGAATAAGGGGGCCACTTACTGTCCCTCATTGGGGAGTTCCAGGACAAGTGGACCAGTGCCAAACACCATCAAATCCTAGATTTTGCTGAAAATTGGTACATGGATTAGTTTTGACCCTAAAACATGATTCTCCAAATATTAACGCCATCTGATCCATAGGTCAAAAGTTATGGCCGAGGATATTTTGAGGTCAGCCATTAACCTGACCGTTTTTGATATGCCATAGCTCCTCTCCTATTGGTCATAACCGTATAAAAGTATATATATATTTAGAATCAGAACTGCGTGCAGATTACAAATATATCACTTTTATTGATGCAAGTCAATAATTGAAAATGTGACCTCAAAAGGTCACAGTTTGACTTCTTGGATACTTGCTGAGAGAAAAATCATTGAGCGAAAAATGTTGGCCTATTATTCTTCCGTTAATATTAGTTGAAAAAAAGTTTTATAGACCTGCTTGTTAGTGGAAACCTGGTTTGAAAAAAACGCCAAATCTCAATTTTATGACTAAGTAATCTTTTTAATGCTAGTTGTCAGTTTCCTCCGATAGTGGGGTTAACCAAGAAAAGCTACACTCTAAAACACCCCCGCACCTTACTATGTTATTATAGGCCTAACATTATATATGGTAACTATTCAGACAACGTCAATTAAGATTCTGGTTATTTATCATTGACCTACCATACTTATTTTAATGAAATTTTTAAGAAATAAGCCTATCTTCTTTATTATATGGTTAAAATGGTGAAAATAACAGAGAGAGAATTGTAGAGATATTAGAAAACGCACAAAATGCATAAATATAAGATTTAACACGTGACTGCATAGAAGCAGTACTGATAATCACGCCTATTTAGCGTGTAATCAGTACCTGGTGATGTGATTGTGCAATAATTGACTTTCTCTTCAGTTTATAAAGAAATCTATTTCTTTTATTATTGACATTTCTACATAACGTTAAAGATTTTGTAAATTACAATCATATTAGGAGCTAATCACTGAGGTATAAAGTATTATTAGTATGTACGATTATTATGTATATACATTATACGGAAGTGTGTATAATTTGTATTTCTTGTGTATCATCATCATCATCATGTAAGGGTATATCTATAATTAAGTCGTCGTGGTATTGTTTTTGGTAACATTTGTTACATGGAATTATTTGTGTGACAACCTAATGGTGTTGAAATCTGTCTGCTGATTGGTTAGTTTGAATTGTATGTCCATTGTAATTGGCTGTTGATGAGCTGGTATGATTTTTGGGGCAGTTATCTTTGACAGTTGGTTGGGTTTAGCATGCTGTTGCGTGAAGTCTTGCTTGTTGTCTCTCTGTTAGGTGTTTCTCATTTGATGATGCGATACAATGCGACTGGTACAATAGTTGTAATGTTTTGTGTTACAACCTAATTTCTATGTTTTATCTTTTTCCGCAGTAAAAGACTCATTGAAAGTATATAAAATGCCATAAAGTATGAAATACTGTTGCGATCCTCTTAAAATACATAAAAGGCGTATATTTATAAATATAAGACGCGTTAATGATCACCTGTCTTCAAGATCCTACGCAGTATTGAAAATAAATGATCTTGTATGTTCTGTCATACAAAATATTCCAACGATCCTACTCTACTTAAAGGTTTAGAGCTTGAAATATCAACTAAAGAAAGCTCATTCAATAATGCTTCAGTTACTTCAAGTACCACTTCAGATGGTACTTCACAAGCTGTACTAGAGGGTGATAGTCTACTTAACCAAAACATTTTACCCTATTTGGATGAAAGTCCAATAAAATAAAAAGTAAGTCCACAAAACGCAGTGAGCATTCGGTAGCTATGTTATACACATGAATACTTTTAATAATTTATCTAGATTTGAATCATTTAAGAAAATTTATAGTCAAGAATATTTCAAAAATTTAAATTATTAATCTTAAATTAATTGATATAAATTAAATATTTTAAAATAAAATATTCCTAACGATCTAACATTATTTTGTTTGTTCTCAGATAGGTTACTGTTTCTTAAAAGCAAGCAAAAGTAAATGCCAAGTTTCAGAAGGGAATAGATTGAAAAGAAGCCTAGAAAGTGCCTATGGTGTTAAGCATTACCAGCCCATCAAAGATGCTTTGCCAATCTCGAGTTAAAGTTCTACATCAGTAAGTTTCCTACACTCTTATTATCAATTTGATATCTATTTAGTTATGTTATATTGCGTCATAGAGTGAGATTAATCAGCTAAATGCTTGAGAGATTTAATTAGCTTTCCATTCCAGGTATGAAAATCTAATGAGCGAGCATAAGGATAAATTCAGGTTGTCGAAGAATTCTAAAAGAAAACCACAAATCTTATCACTTTCACCATTTACAGTTTACAATAAAGAAGACATACGAACTTTTTGAAACATCTACACGTATGGTTAAGAAAAGTCGCACGCTGAAGGAGTATAGTATATTTCCTGAAATACCTCCAGTGAGTAAAGGAAAAGTTATTACACAAAAGCCAAATTTGAAAGTAAGACAATTCTTTGAATTGGATGATGTTAGCCGCCAAATGGCAGGAATAAAAAGATTGTAAAACTATTGTGAATGATGATGGGGAAAAAGTGAAAGTGCAAAAGCGTCTACTGTTACGTAACTTGAGAGAATTTTATGATATTTTCGAGAGAGATTCAAGTAACCCAAACGTTGGTGTTTTAGCAGCTTTGCAACTCTTCGTTTTTCTTGGTGTGTTCTTGCCGGAAGCAATGGTATATATACAGTTTGTATCTGTACACACCATCAGAATCCAAAACTACAGCTAGCATCACTTGGCATAAAAAATCTTGGTTATAAACAACTCTTGGAACTTTGTGATATGACCAATGAAGCATGCGTGTTACATCTATGCACCAATTGCCCATGCCATGAGGGTGTGAAGACTTTTCTTGAAAGATTGGATGAAATGGAGACACTAGCCGAGGAGAGTCATTATAAGCAGTGGGTAACGGGACCGTTGTAATATTAGAAAAAGTGGAATATCTTGATAATTTTGTGGATTCTTTAAGCAAAAGTATTGCTAAGCTTTACACATCATCACTTCATAAGTAAATGTCAAGGAGAATACTTTAAAAACTTCAAAAATAACACCAGCATACAAGTAAATTGCTGTTTGAAAACTGTATTTTTTTTAGTCCCTACCCGATAAGATTACAGAAAACTACTATTGTTTTTATCCATCACAACACTGTTCTCCAGAATTAGGCTATCCTTATTTGGACCAATATGCATATATAAGCTGAAATATACCTCATTTTATGAAGTAGAAAGCCTCATTTCTTGCCTGCTAAAACAATAACTTGTTTGTTTTTATTAATTTTTTGATTTCCTCTTTCAGATTCTATAATTGTGCAGTCACGGACATGACTCCAGATTTGAAAAAATTTACTGGAGCACAGCTCTGAATTTACTTTTTTTCCCCTTACACCACTAGATAGGTTAATGATAGTAAACTCTTGAATTGACGACATACCAATTACAAATTGTTTTAGCTAAACATAATAATACAATAATGTACAGTTTATAACTCACCTTAAGTTTATTTATTCATTGCAGCAGCAACAGTGGACGATGTTAGACCTTGCATGTAGGCATTTGTTGTGAATTTACCGCCATGTATGCTTGGCCACTGATCAATGGCTTTCTGTGTGATCATTACAGCAGATCTAGTGCCTGGAGCTGGACCCTCCTTCACAATTCTGCACAGCTTAGTCAAATGAGATGGCTTAATGGATCCTTTGTGTTCAACAATGTAACCAAGAATGGAGAATGTCCCTTCAGCTGGTGCTTCACTCCAGGCAGTTGATCCATCTTTATCAAAATGCTTTAATCTCTCTGTGATTCCTTTCCACAGCTGTTCTATATATTCTGTCAGCCAATTTATCACTGAGTCTTTTGTAAAACTACTTTCAGATCTGGTTCTGGATGGTCTAGCAACTTCAGCAACCTGGTAGTAATCAGAACGTTTCTTGATGTATTTGTAAACTTCATTTAGGATGTAATCCTCAGCTGTTAGTTCCTTTTGCTGCCCTGTGGTATCGTGCTTAAATTCAGAAACTACATCATTTGCATTTCCTCCATTAGCTAATTTGGAAATTGTTTTCATCACTCTTAACATAACAGTTTTCCCTCCTTCTTTATAAAATATATTTTCTACAAATTCTGCACTAACTGGTTTTTTGAGCTACTTGCAACATAATCTTTGTTACATAGGAAATCAATACATAGAACTTGGCACTAATTTCTTTCTCTTGTGGATGATCAAAAAACACACAATTTTCCACAAATCTGTCAAATTGATCAAATTCGTAATTAACCATGCGAGTATCAGATTTGAGTTTTGGTCTCTTAAAACCAATGATATTGTCAAGAACCATATTGGTATAGTCAAGGCCTGATCTCAGATTTGAAGAGTGATTCTGAATAAAGTCTAAAAGCTCACTTAGTTTGCAAATTTTCTTCAATGCATCAACGTGGGCTCTGTTCACAAGATGCATTAAGTCCCATCGAAATTTGAAATTTTCTCCAAACAACTTTTTCATTTCGTTTTTAAATGGCTCGTTGTCCTTACAAAAAGCCCCATCTCCAACCATTCCAGATACCTTGGATTTAATTGCTTCTTCAGATAGTTTCAAGTGATTAGGAGACTTCAACACATCAAAAATTTCATTGGCCAAATAAACTCCTGATTTGCTGCGTACTAAATTTATCCCAGCAAGTTTTACAGTCTTATCTTCTTCACTCATAACTAATACAACTAGCATGCTTAATCCCAAAATTGTTCCAATGTCAGCTGTTATTGTTACTGAAGTTTGTTCTAAGAACCACTTTACAGTTTGTTCTTTAAGCTGATTATCTAAATAGCTCACAAATTGTCTCGCACGCATGTGTGCTATGATTCAAATTTCCAACCTCACAACCTGACCTATGTAATACAGCTAGAAGTACTGGATATAGAGCCCATGCAGTGTTTGTTTTCATTATGCAGTATAAGATGTTGCCACATAAGTCTTCTATGCGTTTAGTAGTGTTCCGAGAAGATGTTTTCATCACTTCATAAACAGCAGCTCTTTGATGATGCTGAAGTTTAATTAAATGTCTCTTCAGGTGGGTTTTCAGATTTCTAAACCATCTCTCTTGATTTTCTCTTTGTTTGCATACATAGGTTAAATCTTTAACATTGAAGTAACCTTTTATGTTAGAATGTTTGTCTGAAGCACATGCTTTCTTTTTATGGACGATAACTTTTTATTATGGACGATAACTTTTTATTATGGGCGATAACTTTTATATATAACTTTTTATTATGGACGATAACTTTTTACGACAGATAGTTACCGAACCAACGCGCGGTGATAATATCTTAGATTTGGTGATGACGAACGGCGAGAATATAGTCGAAGGTTTAGAAGTAGGCGAGAGTTTAGGATGTAGTGATCATCAAATTCTTAGGTTTAAGTTATTGATAGAAAACACTCAGGATAGTAACGTAATAGAAGTCCCTGATTTTCGGAGGGCTAATTTTGATAGTTTTGCTGATAGGATGAGAGTAGTGGACTGGGATAACTTATTTATGGGCAATGACACAAATTTGCGTTGGGTGGCGTTTAAAGAAAGTTTTAGGAACATTGAAAGGGAGTTTATTCCTCGTAGGCTCAAGCGCGCTAGAAATCGCGGTAGGCCGAAGTGGTGGAGTAGGGAAATAGGAGAGTTTATAAACGAGCGTAATAGAGCGTATAGACTTAGTAAGCGCAATGGACAGGTAGCTAACTTTAATAGATATATCGAGCTTAGACGTCAGGTTAAAAGATCAGTTAGGAATGCCAAGCGTAATTTAGAGATACTTATAGCTGCGGATAGTAAACATAATCCAAAAAGGTTTTTTGAATACGTTAATAATTGTAAGCCGGTAAAAAATAACATAGGCCCTCTAGTGGATGTTAATGGCGCTTTGGCTTCTGACGCTCAGGCGATGGCGGGTATTTTCAATAACTTTTTTGCGACAGTTTTTACCGTAGAAGACGTAAATAATGTCCCCGACGTGAACGATATCGTTCCATTTAGTAGCGAGACTATTTTGGATGAAATAACTGTTTACGAGGCTGAGATTGCGCATTATATCGATAGGCTAAAAGTTAGCAAGGCTCCAGGCCCTGACGCGTTTATCCCAGACACTTGAAAGATTTGAAAGAAGTTATCGTAGGCCCCTTAACGAAGATTTTTAATCAGTCACTCGAAACGGGGATTATTCCTGAAGACTTTAAATTAGCTAACGTCACGCCTATTTTTAAAAAAGGCGACCGCGCGGTAGCTAGCAATTATAGGCCCATTAGCTTAACGTCAATTGTCGGTAAACTTTTGGAATCCGTAGTTAGGGGTCGTATTATCGATCACTTAGAAAGTAGAGATTTGATTAATAGTAGTCAGCATGGGTTTCGACGCCATAGGTCTTGTTTAACTAATTTGTTAGAATTTTATAACGAAATAGTGCGCTAATACGATAGGCATAGAGCAGCTGACGTTATTTATTTAGATTTTAAAAAGGCGTTCGATACAGTTCCGCATAGGAGACTAATTGCGAAGGTTAAAGCGCACGGTATACGCGGTCAGGTAGCTCATTGGTTAGAAGAATGGCTTCGTGCTAGGAGGCAGAGGGTCGTAGTTAATGGTAGTGAATCGGGGTGGTTAGATGTAGGTAGCGGTGTCCCACAGGGTTCAGTGTTAGGCCCATTGCTATTCGTAATTTACATTAACGACATAGATGTAGGATTGACTAGTAACGTGTCAAAATTCGTGGACGATACTAAAATAGGCGGTAAGGTTGTTAACGAGGACGATAGAAATAGGATCCAAGACGATGTAGATAGGATTATGGAGTGGACGGATAAGTGGCAGATGCAATTTAACGTAGATAAATGTAAAGTTTTGCATATAGGTTCTCGCAACAATAATTACGCGTACACGATGGATGATAGGGAGTTAGCGAGCGTTGACGAGGAAGTAGATTTAGGCGTACGCGTAACTAAAGATTTAAAGGTTAGGAACCAGTGCCTGGAGTCTTGCGCAAAAGCTAATAGGATGTTAGGCTTCATAGCGCGTAATTTCGAATTTAAATCGAAGGATATTATATTGCCCCTTTACAAGTCCCTAGTCAGGCCTCATTTAGAATATGCCGTTCAGTTTTGGTGCCCGTACTTGCGTGAGGATATTGATAGGTTAGAAAGGGTTCAGCGTCGTGCCACGAAACTTATTCCGTCATTGCGGAATAAGCCTTATGAAGATAGGATTAAAGAGTTAGACCTGTATTCACTCGAAACTAGGAGATTAAGGGGGGAGCTTATTGAAGTTTTCAAAATCGTTAATAACATCGATAACGTAAATTTGATAAATTGTTCACTTTCGATAATAGTAATACTCGTAATAACGGATTTAAGTTGCGTGGCAGACGTTTCATTACCAATATCGCTAAAAACTTCTTTACGTTTAAAGTAATTGATAAGTGGAATAATCTTCCCGCGTCAGTCGTTCATTCTACCAGCGTTAATATGTTTAAGAACCGTCTTGACAGACATTTTAAAAGTATTAACGTTGTTTAAAATTAAAAAAGAAAGTTAACAACAGGAGCTCTGGTGGTGGTGCTCGAGGATGAGTCTGTTGACGATGAATGCCAGCGTGTGATGCCAGCAAAAAAAAAAATGACTAACACGAACGTAGATGTAGCTCGTAGCGTAAACTAACCCACTTTTTGTTTAACTGTACCTACTTTTTTTTTTCTTATCTCCTTTCTTGCATGTCTGTAACTCTCTTTACTTGCATGTTTGTAGTTTGCATGGTATGACAGTGAGTTAAGACTGTGTTTGCATGGTTTGTAAGCGTTCTTATTTTACTTCTTTTCATCTTTCACCCCTCTCCTATTTTCTTCGACTATTTTTCTGACTTGTCGGCAGTGGCCGGCGGATGATGATGGTGTGACTTTTTTCCTCTTTTTCTGAATGAATGTTAACCCACGAATGATAGGTGTTGCTCCTTACTTAACCCCTTATTCTCTTTTCTTAACCCCCTACTCTTTCCTTTCTCTCGGGCTAGCCTTAGAGTGGATCTTAGGGTCTTTGTTAGCCTTAGCTTCTGTAGATCTGTAGATCATCCTCAACAGCTATATCTACATCAGGCATATTACCTTACCTTAAATTTACCTTAAAGCGCTTCTGCCTCAAGGGTGCGCTGCTCCCACGAAGTCCACTCAGCGCCTCCTGAGGCGGGGCCACGACGGGGTCGCCACCCTTATTAGTGTCACTATTTGCAATGTTTTCCATTATATCACTTGGTACTGAAAATGAATCATCAGCATGCCCTAGGTCCTTCTTTTCCACCAATTTGAATGTAGATTTGATCAAATCATTGTTCAGGATTTCTTGTATTGATTTACACTTGCTTAAATGGGCTATGGAAATGTCAAATTTGTTGCTTTTTGCTTTATTAGATTTGGATGCAACACTTGAACTTGAAGGCATATTTTGACTCTTCTCTTTATTAACCACAACAGCTTGGTGAGTTTCTTTTGTTAGGCGCAAAATTGCATTCAATGTCTTCTGGATTTGGGAATTTTCAAATTCCTCTAAAGCAGTTTTGTTAGTCTGATGCGCAGATTCCTCACTTACCTTTTGTTTCTTAGGTGGAGGAGAAGCACTTTCTTCAGTCTGTGAAACATCTAGTGAAAAAGTTTAATTTTCTAGATTAGCAGTTGATGAAGTTGGTTCATTTTTCTGAGGTCTAGCACTAGCACATTTTGTGAACAAACTAAATGACTGCTTTGCCGTATCTCTTTGCTGCACTTCATCCTGGTATTTCTTTACTGCAATATCTAAGCTGTGGGCCCAAACTCTGGGACCTCTTGTATTGTAACAAATATTTTTTTTGGAATTAAAATGTTCCTCCCAGTTTTGCTTCTTTGAATATTTGTTCTTGCATTGACCACAAAAGTAACCCCTTTTAACACCCTCACTTTTCTCTCCAACTTCATCAATATTAGGATCCATTATTGATTATTGACTACCTGAAAAAATACAAAATAAGTAAAAGTTAGTAAATATAGTATGGTAAAAGTGAGCAAAAGTAAGTAAATATAGTACAATGAAAGTAAGTAAAAGTAAGTGCTTTAAACTTAGTAAAAGTAAGGAAGAGTAAGTTAAAGTAAGTAAAAGTAAGTTTAAACTTAACTAAACTTTTCAATTCTAGAGTCATGGTGGATTACTTAAAACCGCACAAGTAATTATCTGGCCAATTTATCAAACCTGGCCGAGATCAATGGAACATAGTCCAATCCTGATAATTTTATATTAAAAAAATATACGTTTTAATAAAATTTTAATTATCAAAACATTGAAGCTTAACAAAAAATAAAAATAATTGTTAAATATGGAATTACCAACTAAACTTAAAATAACTAAATTTGTAATTTAAAAAAATTGGTTTGTACAAGAACGTATACGCAAAAAAATTGCATAACGTCTAGCGGATGAACAAAACCCAAACCCAAATTTACTTTTTCTCATGGTCAAATTTACTGGAGCAATGCTCCCAAGATCCCAGGAATCTGGAGTCATGGTCACGGATTCACTTCACGAATTCACTTCATAGATTCACAGATTCACTTCACCAACAATGTCTAAGTCCCTTTCTTGCGAGAATCACCCAGATTTGTTTTGTTATATATGTAATATGTGGTAATTTCCAATCAGTAAAGCACAGGCAGAATATCACAGAATTTGTAAGAAAATCATATATCGCTTATTTCGGTGTAAAGCTTGGTGATCAGGATAAGTCATGGGCTCCGCATAGTGTATGCCGATCATGTGTGGAGAATTTCAGGCAATGGGTTCGAGGTAAAAGGAAGTCCTTACCTTTTGGTATACTTATGGTTTGGCGTGAGCCCAAAGATCATACCCAAGACTGTTGTTTCTGTTTGTGTAATATCAAGGGATTCAGCTCCAAGAATAAATCGTCCATTGTGTATCCATCATTGCCATCTGCCACCCGTCCTGTTCCACACAGTGATGATGTTTCCATTCCTGCATGCCCCAAAGAACTTGAAGTTTCTGAATCTGATACAGAACTTAACGATCACAGTGACTTTGAAATTGATGATAAGAGTTCTAAAGACCCAGAGTTATTCACTCAGGCAGAACTGAATGATCTTGTACGAGATCTTGATCTACCGAATGATGATGCTCAACTCTTGGGAACTAGGCTAAATGAAAAAAATTTACTGGCTGCTGGAACTTCATATTCCTGGTACAGGAGCAGAGAACACGAATTTGTTCAATTCTTCTCTATGGATGGTTCTCTAGTATTCTGTACTGACATACCTGGTCTTATGAATACTATGGGCACAGACTATGATCCAAAAGAGTGAAGATTGTTCATTGACATTTCAAAGTCAAGTCTAAAAGCTGTTTTGCTGCATAATGGCAATCAACTGGCATCCATCTTCATTGGCCACTCTGTCCACATGAACGAAAATTATGACATGAAACACCTCCAGATAAAATGAAATAAAGTGATCATAACTAGATCATTTGTGGAGATTTGAAGGTGATATCCATGCTTCTTGGCCAAAAATCTGGATATATGAAGATGCCTTGCTTCATATGCGAGTGGAACAGCAGAGCAAAGGCTGATCATTGGAAAAAGAAGGATTGGCCCCAAAGAACTAAGTTAACACCAAGCAGCAAAAATGTTATCAGCGAACCTCTTGTGACACCCGCAAAAGTGTTGCTACCATTATTACACATTAAACTGGGGTTAATGAAGCAATTTGTAAAGGCTTTGGATAGAGATGGCAACTGTTTGAAATACATTTCTGACCAATTCTTTTCTCTAAGTGAAGAGAAAATAAAAGCTGGGGTGTTTGATGGCTCTCAAACTAATGAAAGATGACAACTTTGTTGATTCATTATCAAATATGGAGAAAGCGGCTTGGATATTATTAAAAAAAATGTTGTTAAAAATTTTCTAGGAAACCATAAAGCCAAAGACTATAAAACAATTGTTAGCCACACGTTGAAATGCTATGAAAAACTTGGTTGCAACACGAGTGTAAAAGTGCATTTCCTTCACAGCCACTTGGAGTACTTCCCTGAGAATCTTGGAGCAGTCAGTAAAGAGCACGGTGAAAGGTTCCATCAAGACATAAAAAACATGGGAAAACGATATCAAGGAAGATGGAATGTCAATATAATGGCTGACTACTGTTGGTGTTTGGAGAGAGATGTTTCCGAACCAAATTTCAAAAAGATTTCTAAAAAGAGAAAATTCACCCAAATTTGATGTATTATAGCTAAAGAAAAGTATTCTAAAACGATTGTTTCTGTGAATTTTATTGTATACTCTTCTTTTACTCTACAACTTTTTAAACATTTGCTACCGTAAAGATGATTTTGGACTTGATGCAGTGACATTTTTTTTTTTTGCCACATCACATGGAAAAAATGCATGCGATGGAATTGGTGCTACTCTGAAGAGAGCAACAGCTAGAGCAGGTTTGCAAATACCATTTACAAATCAGATTTTGACACCAGATGTGTTAAAATTTTGTAATAGTGAAATGGACTCTTGACGTCAAATTATTCTTTGTCTCAACAGAAAAAATTGAAGAAGTGTAACTACTACTACTACAACCCCGCTTCACCCTTAACATCGAGACAATTCAGGGAACACAAAAGTTACATAGATTAAAGTGTATCCTATTTCGAGTGAAAATGGAGGAATTATAACTATTCTAGCATCATCAAATGATTATATAACTAGTAACTACCAATGAGCAGAAATGTGAAGTTAAAGTTGGTAGCTATGTTGGCTGCATCTATGAGAAGGAACTTTGGTTTGGACTTGTTGAGGAGTATGATTCAGATTTTGAGGTTGTAAATTTTTTGCATCCATCCGCAGTAGCTCCGCCATATTTATTTCCAGAAAAAGAAGACAAATGTCCTATTACAGACTAAATATTCTTGGTGAAACTCAACCTGGACTACTTCCCGGAACGCGGATTAACCCATTAATACCCAGAGGTCTTTTCCGAGACTGAATAAAATCTTTTGGCGTTAGCCAGAAGAAAATCAGTAAAGTGACGCTGGGCACTAATAGTTAAGTACACTTTTGCGAGGAAAGATGGAGAACAGTTTTCGAGACGAGTGCTAAATTTTAAAGAGAAATAAAGTTCTATCAACTAAAAAAATAGTTTCAGGATATTCTATACAATTCATGGTATGTTACTTATCACTTATTTATGCGTGTTGTTTGAATTTTGTATTTGGGATTGTATTGATAATAAATGGTGCTTCACTATAATGACTTATCATTTAAGTCACCTGATGGGTCTTGAGGCTATGATGAAATGAGAGAGGCATCCGATTTTTATAGGTTTACTCTTAAATTGTATATTTATAAATAGAATAATTATGAATTGCACCCATAAAATGGATTTAGTGTTTTTACGAACCAAGTTTCCACTAAGAAGCCAGTCTATCAACAAACTTTTTTTCAACTGATATTGATAGAAAAATGGTAGGCCAACATTTTTCACTTTTTTTTTTTTTGTCAGCAAGTATCCATGCGGTCATATTTTCACTTAGAAAGATACATCAACAAAAGTGGTATATTTGGAATCTGTATGCGGTTCTGATTGTAAATAAAAACAGTTTTATAGGTTTATGACCAATAGGCGCGGAGCGATGGCGGATCAAAAATGGTCAGGTCAACGGCTGACCTCAAAATACCCTAGGCCATAACTTTTGACCTATCGATCTGATGGCGTTAGTATTTGGAGAATCATGTTTTTGAGTTAAAACTACACCGTGTACCAATTTTCAGCAAAATCTAAAATTTGGTGGTTATTTTTCAAATTTTTTGGTCCACTTGTCCTGGAACTACTCCATTCCCTTTTGGGCATCCTTCAGATTTTCACATTTGTTGGACAGTGTTTTTGGGGCCTTCAGAACGTGTGACTAAAGGACGATGCGGATACTACTCGTAAATTTTTTTTTTCCTTGTCTGGGAAGTGGTGCGTGTTAATTTAAACAAAAGGTAGTCATTTTTTCCCGTAGCATTCTTTCGAAGGCACTTTGGCATTGGCTCCGTTTATTATTATTGCCATCAACATCGGGATTCGACACACACACACACACACACACACACACACGTACGTCTTCACTTCGTTCACAGGGAAACTCCATAATATCTTCTGAATTTTGGTTGGTTGACAAATTATAAATTTTAATTGTTCATATCATTTAAGACAAAGACAATACTTTACGAACGTTCATCGTTAGAAGTGATGCTTTCCTCTTGCAGGTAATCTTCTTCAGGGCTTATTAGGGGGCATGGACGACGATTCCGACGAAGAAATGTCTCACCCTTCTTCGAGTAGGCAACCGTTGTCCTCGGAAGAACTGGACTAGCATCGCCTTTCGGGCGACTCCCATCTAGTCTGTTTATAGTTTAAGAGGGAATGAGGTCTCGGGTGTGAACTCATTGTAAGAGACATTTTTATTAGAAGATTTTCCACATTAAAGTTTAGAAAGAATGAGGAAACAAAGATGGTTTTAGTTCTCTCATAACCACTTCCTCATCGCTTTCCAAAACTTTATAAAAAGCCTCTGAACTCTAATTTCCAACTTTTTTTTTTTTTTAACTTGGTTCTTTTTTTTTTTTTTTTCCCCCCTTTTATTTATCACAGTTTTACCTTCTACTTAAACCTCTACAAACCTTTTAAACTTTAGCAAAGTGTTTGGTAACGTTATGTCCGGTTAAATTTTTAACGTTATTGGAATAGTTTTTGAAAAAGGTTATGTAATGTTTCATTGGCTTTAAAAATCTATTACTATTAACATTTTATCTCTTAATGATGCAATATCTCGCTTAATTATTTTGATTGTATATTATTACTTGCGTTTTCGTCCGCGAATTTCTTATTCAAATATTTGTTACATATAAACCTTTCAGTGTACATTTTTTTTTTCTTGTTTTCTGAATTATAAGTTGGAAGATATAAGTTACAGGGAGTTTTCATCCTTGTTGTCAACGATTTTAATACTTTTATTGTATTTCGAAATTAATATAATTTGATAAATAAAAACTTAGAACGGTTTTTATTTGCTTTTCATCTCTAGCTATGAAGTAACGAATCATCATGTGGAATGTGAGCGGAGGACTCGATGTTCTTTTGGATGACTTCTTCTTACTCTGTGTTACTGCCATTGTGAGAATACGCAAAGTGAGGAATCCAGTGTGGAGAAAAGTTTCTTCATTTGAGAAAATGTCGCTTATTAATGGAGTATTCCTTCAGAGAGGCGAAGTTCTATTACGTAGATGAGTTTTCTGGAGACAATTTCGGAATGAGATATTTTAATTCTTCACAGTTTGCGAGCCGATCCATGATGTTCCATTGCATGATGCCGAATATGGATTATTTACGGCCTCCCCAGGAGGAATGGCTGGGAAACCCGCTCCCGAATAATGATGGGGTTAACCTACTTCGCAACGTCTAAGGGGATATGACGGAGCGGACTTAGTTTTACGTGGGATCCGAACAACTGGTCGTTACATAGTCTGAACGCAGCGGACGGTCTCCCATGTCGTTTAGCTTCGCTGATTAACGGGAAGCGGTGTTATGACATTGTATACGACGTACCCCTGCTTCCGAGTAGGATTGGCAGACCTACCAGGCTTAGGAATTGACTGAGAGGGAGCCAATGTCGTTTTGGGGATCGAGGGAGAGGAACGAAATATTTTCGAGGCTTCAAAGGATCCTTAATACTTCCCTGAAGGCAGCCAACAGGTCAGTTTCAGAGTAGAGGGTAGATGGAAAGGTTTAAATGAAAGACTATTTGAGCACTTTGAGGAGTCAGATGCGGGAGATTCTGATGCCTTTGAATGAGCAGAAGTCTTTGGCAAGTAAATATCACGCGAAGTTTCATTGATACCACTCGCCGCAACTAGATTCATCGAGGGGATGGGAACGTATGAGAATGGGATGAAGAAATTTGCTTGGGGTAGGGAGGAAGACTGCTGCGCAGCCCACCCCGGGCGGCGAGCGAGAGCCATCAATGAACATCGGAGTACAGTCAGAATGACAAAAGTGGGGGAGACAGTTGTCGAGGGGTGAAAGGAGGGAATTGCGACTTCGGCGCAGGAGGAAGGAGCAGATATGGGACATGGGTTTTTGTCTCTCCCTGGCTTGAGAGACCCTGCGGAAAGACACAGCTCTCCAGATCCTTGCGATTTGCATGACCCCCTTCACGTCAAGGTGGCTCCCACTAGAGGGGGAAGAGAAGGCAAAGGTCCCAGGTTCGATCTCCATCGAGGCTTAAGTTGGGCCAGCCATCTACTCGGTTAGTGCTGGGCTCAGTTGACTCCTATCACACCATACGGCCGTATCTCCTCTGCGTGTGGGGAGAAATAAGAGTATCTCCTACGCATTATTTCGACATTAAATGGGGCGATCACAGTGCTCATGCAGATTCTTGACCAGTCGAACCAATTCAGTGACAGAGAAGTGTGGGGTAGGGTGTTATTATACAGTAATTGCGTGAAAACTCCTTTGGGTCAACACCGTAAAAAAAAAAAAAAAAAAAGTAAGTAAGTAATGAAACAAATATGGATCCAAATGTTTACTTGGCGACTTATAATAATATAAAAACAAAATATAAAGTTCTTTCAAGAGATGGATGCGATACTTGTACACTCGTTTTTAACAATTCATGAAAACTGGAGGAGTTAAATTGAATTTATCTCTGTTACAAAGTTTGCTTTCAGTCTCGATAAATTACGAAAAGGAGGCGGGGGAAAAAACACTACTTCCTATTTTACCTTTTAAAACCGGAAGAAAGAATGCGTCACATCTAAATTTTGAATAAAAATGTTTTCTTCTTAAGTTTCTCACCTCCGAAAAACAGAGGTTTGAATGAACTTATCTGGTTGCGTTAACTTTCCAACGAAAGTTTTACCCGCAAATCTGATGAATTAAACCCGAAACGAAAACAAATTGATGATATAAATTCAGAAACCTAAGCGAAACGTCTCTGGTTTGGACACCAAAATTACGTGCCAATCAACAGAAAGTAGAGCTAATTGCATTGGAATCATTCGATCACTTTAAAAAGAAATTGAGAATTATTGAAATTTTACGTTGTACAACACCGGGAGATTGACAATTACCCGGGGTTAAACTGTAATTCAAAACAGTTTTATAATTTTTTTTTTAAATGAACATGTTTATAACCAAAACTTTTGAAACGGGACCAGTAGCATTGAAAGCCTGATGACTTTCTCCACCGCGATTAAACTCCATGTGATGAGACTCTAAAGTAAAAATTTGCTTCTGTCCAATAAAGACTGAATAAATTTTTGTTTTTAAGTTTCAAAGTACAACTTTTCCCCTTTTCGATTTACAACTTAGAGAACTCCGAAAGAAAAATATAAACAAAGACTGACTGATGGAACCGAGTTTTTTTTTTTAAAAAAGGGGGGGCTTCTTTTAAGACTTAAAATTATGATCCATAAATTTTTAGTGTTCTGTCCATGGAGGTTGAGGCGAGGAAGCTGGCGTTCACCCCGAATCTGACGCCCGTGGCTTGGGCAGTGTGGTCGTTGAATTCCCGAAGGGACGCCCATTGTTTGCATAAATATACTCTGTAGGAACAATTAAAGAAGTTAATCAGTCTTGATAAAAGTATCGATCGGGTTAAGAACTTATTGTTTGGGTTTTACGGGCTGGGTCTGTCCCTTACACTATTCTATATTATAAAGAAGTATTAGAAGGAGGGTCCTTTAGCTTCCTTCCTTACCTGACATCGGTGCCTGCGACTGCGAGGTAAGTACCAGATTGGTCGAAACAGAGGTCGTTCACCTCGTATCCTTCGTCCAGTTGAATAGTCTTGAAGTTTCTTAGTTTGCGAAGATCCCAAAGGCGTACCGTCGAGTCCTCGGCAGCGGTGGCCAGGTAATAGCCATTCTCAGAGAATGCAATCGAGCTAATGGCGCCCGTGTGGCCTATGGCGAGAAACAAAAAAAAAAAGACCGCTTCAGTCTTTTGTTCCACGATTCAACGTGGCTTTCACTCTCGAGTAAGGAAGAATGCTAGAACTTTCTCAACACAAAGACAACTTATAATCTTTGAGGAATTTCTTTTGGACGCAAATGTCCAGGATCCAATGTGACCATCCGACTAAAGTGTCAACTTTTCTAGTCCCGACCAAAATCACACATTTACAATGTAAAATTTTCTCAGTATAATAATCACTTGTATACTGTAGAAAGTGGCCGGTTTTCCCTATCTAAAAATACATTTTGTTCAGAATTTAACGTTAAAGTGACCGTACGATTTTAATAAAAACTAAATCTGGTCATTATTCCTACCTATAATTTCGACCATTAATTAAAAGAATAAAAATGTAAAAAGTTTCTGTATAAATATGTATGTTTTTTAATTAAAATCCTTTTCAGAGCTCAAGCACGTGATTAGAAAAAAAGGTGATCACTATGTTGTAAATTCTCGTCAGAGTAATATGAATTTTTTCTAGTGACCACTTTTGTTTGGTCCCGATGATGATTACTAAGCAGTTTCTAATATATATTTAGTTGCTTAATCGCCGATTCGTACCTAGAGTGGTACATATCTCGGCGAGACAGAGGGTGGGTACTGGGTTGTGTCGCTGGGATGGGAGTATTATATTAGACTGAGGGGATGAGAAGGTTCAGTTACTGAATATGTGGGAGGGGGGTATGAATTTAGATGGGGTGTAGTAGTTGAGAGTGGGTGAGGTATGAGAAAATCGCTTCTGCTGAGAAGTGGGGGCCGTCGGCGAGTATGGACTGGAGAGGTTCGGATGTGGAGATGCGGTGCAGGTCAGACAGATTCGGGCATTCGCCCAGGAGGTGGACGACAGTGATGGGTGTATGGCAGGTGGGGCAGAGCGGGGCTGGCAATTTAGCCATAAGGTGACCGTGTGTGCCCTAGGCGGAGACGGGCTAGAACCACTTCTTTATGACGGGACCTATGGTACGAGAAAGCCCAATATCCAAGGTGTGGTTTTATCGGCTGGAGTTTGTTTGTAGCCTGGTCCCATTCCCTTTGCCAGATGGAACGGAAGTGGGAGCGGAGAGTTGGGGGAAAAATCCGTGAAAGGGAGAGGCCGGGTGGAGACTGGCAATGAGCAAGCGGATTTCGGATACCAACATGTGCCGGGACCCAGTAGAAGGTGACCGTCTTGTGCTGGGATGCCGTTAAGGAGTGGAAGGTTTGTTGGATGGTGCGGACAAGTGGGTGAGGGGGGGGTTAAATTTTTCAAGGGAAAGCAGTGCGCTTTGGGAGTCTGAGTAGATGACATAGGAGTTGGTGGAGTGGGTGCTTATAATGTCGAGGGCTTCCAGAATAGCGAAGAGTTCTGCTGAAAAGACAGAGGCCTCACGGGGAAGGGGAATGGCTTTAGAGAGCGATTGGTTCACGATCACCGCTGAGGCAGCCGTACCACCCTCTGATCGGGAACCATCCATATAGATGGGGACAGTGTTCCAGGAAGAGCGACTTGTATACTATAGCGGTCGTAGTAGCTTTCGGCAGGGCACATAAGTCCCTGCAAAACTTGATAGGAGTGAGGAGCCAGGGAGGATAGATACGATACGAGATGGGTGTGACTGTAGGAGGGGGCATATTGGAAAGAGCGGACCGCTTCCGTGAAGTGCCAGCTCTGACCCTGGGGTGTAGGTTCTAAAATCGCCACGCACAGAAGTAACGAGGGCAGCCTCTGCGCGCGAAGGTAGGTCCGCATGAGGAGCAGACCCCGTCGGTGGGTGAGAGGGAGGTAGTTACATTCTGCTTGGAGGCTGGAATCGGCTGACCTGTCAACCCCTTCGGGGACTGTGGGGCCGAGTCGACCGAACGGGACCAGAGACATGGATCGCGGCAGCCCGGGGACCGTCGCGGGCTCAGAGGGTGAGGAGTCTCTCGGCAGGGTTCCGTTGTCCAAATTGGCACCTCCCTGTTTGTCTGGTTTCCCGGGACACCCGGGGTGACGACAGGGGGTACCAATAAAACTGGGCGGGTGGGGGAGAGGACAAAGTCTGGGTGACCGATGAGGGAAGAGCCTGAGGTATGAGAAGGGCCGGTTCAGTCGGGGTACAGGGGGATGAGCCAGGGTGTTCTCGTGGTGGGGTCGAGAAGATGGCACCAGGGGGTACGGCCGAGGGTACTCCGGTCACACCATATAGGCGTGCCAGTGCCGCGTCCACTGGATCCTCGGATGTGGGGTTATCTGCCCCGTGTCTCGCCCTAGGTGGTGGCTCGTGCACGTCAGCGATGACCACCAACTTCTGCAGGGGTGAGTGCGAGGGAGAGAGGGTCATCTTAGGCGAGGTTAAGAGTGTAAGTGCTCGAGTTCTTTTCTTTGATTTAGGAGAAGAGAGGGCGCTAGGTTTGGGAGTGTTCTCAGAGTGCGGTGAGAAGGGGGGGGGGGGGGGGTTCCGATTTCAGAGTTCCGGGAAGTTTGGAGCTGCATGGTGAGGAGGCATGGTAGGGGGACATGCGACTGCTGGGTCCGGCGTGGAGCCCGATCGGAAAGGGGGATTAGTCGTCGATGGGGGTTTGAATAAGAGACCCGGGCCTCACCTCCCGACTCCGCACCCTGTCTCGTGCCTCTCAGAGGCTGATGAAATCCGCCACCGCAGGGCGCGGACCTCCTCCTCAAACTTAAAAAAGATGCATTCGCGAGACGAAGAAGGATGTGTGCCGGCGCAGTTGGAGCACTTAGGCGAGTTGGGACATCGTTCTGGGTGGACGATATCTCCGCAACGTACGCACAGTTGTTGTGGCTGTTTGCATACTGAACTGACGTGCCCAAACTTATTGCACTTAAAGCAACGAGTCGCGTCTGGAATGTATGGGCGGACCGAGAACTCGTATGACGCGCGGTCCCCCATGCTTCACACAATGCGACCGGGAGGGACTAAGGTGTTGAACGTGAGGAGGAGGCGCGCGTTCTCGGGGTATCATCAATAAACGAGTAGCGAAGATAGTGCCCTGACTCTGATTAAAGCGAGGGTGAGGGGAAACGGTCACCGAGCATCCGAGGACTTCTGTGAGGGAGAGTAGGGCATTCGTTTCTGCCGCTGTTCGCGATTTTATAAGGAGAGATCCGTCCTTCTGTGGTCGGACGTCATAACGGCTAGAGTTGCTGCGTATACGGATCGCCCGAAATGTCCTTTCAGAGTTGGACGGTAGGGACCCAGAGGTAGGGTGAATAACCAAAAATTTGTGAATACTGGGTAGGGATAGGGAAGCTGTTGGTTCGAGGTGGACTGGGACATCTAGTGGTCGATAGGACGGACGTGAGCGCCGACTTCCCCATCCGTCTCGGGGCTCTCTCCGAGTTGAGGCGGGTCGATGGCGGGTGAGGGGCATACGGAGAGAGCGAGAGGCCTGGTTTCATGGGCGAGTCTTTCGTGGACCCTGTTGGCTTGCCCGTAGCTGGCTGGGGGGAGCTGGGGTGGGATCCTTGCTCTAGAGGTGGTGTGTCCAAAGGCATGTTCGAGGTACAGGTTGCGGTCGGTAACGAGGGAAGAGAATGCGAGTGTTCCGTAGCCAGAGGAGGGGGCGACCTCCTCACGACGTGATCTTCCAGTGGTAGAGGACTCGGGGGCCTGGTCGCCCACCACCTGAGTTCTAGGACAAGAAGTAGAAGTATCCATGCGTTATTAGTTAGAGAAAAACGGACCTCACCTCTGGCGGACAGCTTTGGAGACCCGTACTGGGAGCCAAAGACTTTAGTGGCACTTAACCCGGTCTCCCCAGTAGCCTGTCCGGCATGGGTGACCCTTCCGAGGGCTAAGCCCCCGCCGACGCGACGTAGCCCACTGGGTTAACACGGGCTCGTGTTAACGCGACTCTCAGCAGTCCATCTCTCTCATTAACGCACGACTCTACTCTACGTGTGTGTGTGTGTTTTTTTCTTTTTATACCCAAACGCCTCTCCCATCGCAGTGAGGTCGCGTCAGGAACAGGTAATTAATTAATTAATTAATTAATAAATAAATAAATAAAAAAAAATAAATAAATATGATTATAAACCTTAAGTAAACTATCAGGAGTGTTGTCTAAGTGAACTTAGACTAATTCGTGAGTTTAAAAGATTGAAATTGAAGGAATGACTTTGAAAATAAATCTTTAAATTTTTAATACTCAAAACCTCGAAAGGGAAATTTTTCTCACCTGGAAAATTAGCGACGTTCGACCTTTCCTTCAAATCCCAAATTTTGATGGCTGCGTCCTGGGTTCCTGTGCCCAGAATCAGACCATCAGGGTGAAACTGGGCGGCTGTTAAAGGTGAACTAGCCGACTGGTCGGAAACCTACGAGTAGAGGGCGTTACGCCCAAATGATTAATGAAACATTGTCGATACAAACTTAACAATACTCTTCCTACAGGAGACTGATCAACGAGGCGTCATTAACTTCGATTCGGAGGAAAACCCGTGATCCGTTTTGACTTTCTTAACCAAAATCTAAGTGTGCATTAATTAATAATAACCTTTTCTCTTAATTAACGTTTCAATTGAATTGTGTGAAGTTTTCTGTTATCAGCCTAGCCTATTGAATGTAAACTATTTTAAGTTATTTGATGGAGGTTGTTTAACCTTCGCAACATCCAAGGTCGTATGACTGAGGGGGACCATTTATATATACACACGTGGGATCCGAACCATGTAAGGGTTGCTACATAATCTGGACGCGGAGGACGGTCTCCCATTCAACTCCTCTCCGGACCCAGTCGCTTAACTTCGCTGATCGACGGGAAGCGGTGTTACGACATTGGCCCCAACTACTTTAAGATAATTCGAAACGCACTGAACGACACACGATGAACGGAACTCCTAAGAATCGATACCCAAATCTCCTCCTTACCTTGCACAACACCCTGCCCACTCTTATGTCTGAGAATGCCCAGTTGTGGTCTAAAGACGAGGAAAGGATGTAGTCCCCTGTGGCATGGAGGGAGAGCCCGGTCACGGGAGCATCGTGGGCCCTAATCAGCTGCAGAGTTTGGGAAGTGTCCACATTCCATACTCGAATCTGGTTAAAAGAAGAAATTGTAGCCAAGAGTCACATTTTTAAAGTTTTTTGAGAGAAGTCTGCTGACGTCATACAGAACTTTAATGAAGATTTTTTAGATATTGTGATGTCATATTACGTGGATGATAATATATACTTTTCAACTCCATTTTGAACCATTTTAAGTAAATGAAAAAGTTTATTATTATTATTTTCGACCAATCATATGGCTTTAATTAAATCTCCCACCAATCAGCATCCCCAACCCCACCAATGAGCTATTGACATACATACATAGCCATACAAAGACGCCGACGAACTTTCCTCCGCAACTGTACGTATGTTTGTAAAAGTATGGATTAGTTTCAGTTTGAAGAAACGTTACTAAGTGAAGCGTATACGTAAAATCTCAATTCGCAAAGCGTAAATGGAAGGGACGCGTACGTTACTTTATTTAAATTAGGATTACCTGCGTGTCTGGTGATGCGGTGATGACTGTGTCTTCTGTTGGATGATAGACCACACACGTCACCTTCTTGCTGTGTCCTTTCAGAATTGCCACCACCTCAATTTCACAAAGATTAAAAATTAATTCGAATTCATATAAACGAAACTTTGACTAAGAAACATTCATAAATTGATTGGGAAAATATTATATCAGTAATGCATAAAATACAGACTAAATATTACCCTGAGGAGTGACTAAAACTATAGTCAAAATGAACTTTTAATCCGTCTTTCTATATCTCAAACTGACCTGTTCTGTGTCTTTGTTGAAGACAGTGGCATTCTTGTCAGCACCTCCAGTTACCATTTTGCTCGTATCCTTCTGATGGACGTCCAAGGCTAAAATACCGGGAACAGAAGCACTGTGCAAACCCTAAAAAGAAAAAAGTTGTGCAAGAGTTAAGTACAGTGCGGATTCTGTGTATTCTAGGAACATTACAAGGTCAGTGTAGTGTAACCACCTGTTGAAAGGAATTACTAGTTTGCAAAGCATCTAAAATGAACTAGTTGAAACGGGTTTAGGAAAGTTAATCACCCACAATTCATCGCTCATACATTTCACCGCAGCACAATTCATCGCCCATACATATATACATTTTATATATATATATATATATATATATATATATATATATATATATTATATATATATATATATTTATTCACCCCAACAAAATCAGAATGAATAAGAAAATGTTTGAAACAATATTTATTTACTAAAACCACAGTAAAGAAATGTCAAATATTTATTTATTAAAACCATACTCAATAAAAAGTATTTGCGAAAACTAGGTCTATTATCGTGGTTACTTTTTTCAAAGGTATTTAGGTCTAAGCCTATCTCTCTTGATCTTTTAACGAACCTTTCTTTACAAAAAAGTTGATTTGGTACTTACGTATTATCGGGACTACCAAACTGTTTATTATGTATGTTTCCTCTCGTCATTTTCGTTTAAACTAACGAAAATATCACAACTTAACCTAACCAATCATCAAGGGTATACAGTTGACTAACCGGGTATTTTCCGTTTTATTTTGTCTAAAACACATTCTAATACGAAATATTATGAGCTATCCCTCTTCTTATATATTTGACAATACAATGCTCTGAATCGCACAATTGTGATATTTTCTTCTTTTTTTTTTGAGGTTTGTGGCCACCTATGTACTGTTCAATTCTGATTTCACTTAAAGTTTGTTCTTTCTTAAGGCACTCCAGAAATTTCCAAATATTTGGATGATGGGCAGCAATCTGTTCTTCTGGGCGATGAATTGTGGATGGTGATTTTTCTGGATACCAGTCAAAACTTACTGAATGGCAATTTTACCAATATCAGAACTTTCAAAGGTGGGGATGCAAGCGAAAAGCCGCGAGTTGTTATTTTTGTAATCCTATTTCAATTCAAATTATTAAAAAAAAAAAAAGAATAGAAATGAACTCTCATCTGAATATGCCCTTAAAAGCATGGAGGCTTTTTAGGCAAAATTAATGGCATTTAGCTTATTTATTACATAAAAACAGTGAAAGTGGCAAGTAATAGCAATAGAGAACAAAAAATAATAAATACAAAACTTCGCTTGTGTTAAAGAAAATTCTAAACACACAAAAACAGTATCGGAATTAACATTTTAAATAAAAAAGTGAAACTAAGCGAGTCTGTGGCAGTGATGTAGACGAGGCGGAGACCAGAAGAAAAAAGGTTTCGAGACCAGTCGCGAGTCCTACATCACTGGTTTGTGACCAGTCATATGTTCTTGATTACTCGGATGATACATTTATTCACGTAGCTTTTATTTGAGTTAACTGTTATGTGACACTGAGCAGTTCGTGTTTACCGAATGAACAAATGGATTTCTTTAACTTCGTTTTACAAAACGTGCTCCAAATGAACAATACCTTACTGAAAAACGAACCTGACATTTCTAATTCAAACCTGAATAAGTTGTCCAGTGGGTGGTGGTATTATCATACTGCTCATCTTCAAATATTCCAAAGTTAGTCACGCATAAACAGTTTGAAACAATCACAATAACATTCATCTTCAAACTCTATTTACTTTCATTTTACTGCCTAGCCCGAATAACTAAATTCATTTAAAGATGATGAAGGGGGTTTCTTAAGGGTAAATGGTAAATGTGAAATGGTAACAAAATGCAACCTACGGGATGCGAGGCCAGTGTGTTGAAAGACCTGATGGATTCCGCTGGAGTGAGGCCTTCTGGTACCGTTCTTCCTCTGCGTTTTCTCTCCTGCGTGAGGACAGTGGCCGTGTCTTGCAGTCTTGCCACCACCTCCTCCGACAAACCAGCACCTTCCGGAGGCATGTCTGCAGACCCTCCCGCTTCTGCAGTTGCCGCCTGCAATTAAATTCATTCATAACCATCGCGAAAGCAACAAAAGTTCAAACAATTCTTTAACACTTAATGGATAAAACTATCCTTTTAAATACAAATTAAGTGGATATTCAAACGTGTTCTGGCTCCCTATGTTAACACTTAATGGTTTAAAATTATATTAACCCATTAGTAGAATTTCCTACCACCAAAATTGTTTGTTATTATTGCAGCACTTTTTCTCGTATTCACGCGATCTTCGGTATGAGTCATTGATATGACGCAATATAAAAGATAGTGTCATATCAATGACTCGTACCGAAGATCACACGAATACAAGATAAAGTGATGCAATAATGAAACAATTTTGTCGGTAGGAAATTCTACCAATGGCATTAATGGGTTAAATGTGGTTTCTAAATACTGTATAAAAAATATGAAAGTGATTAATGAGTATATTTAGTCTTAACCCTTTAACGCCAAACATTTTTGTAGGGTTAAGTCTAAATGTGTGTATTTGAAATGGTATGTATTTAACCCAGTCGGCATTAGAGGGTTAAAGAAGTGACAATGATCTACAAAATAATTTTATACGACTGAATATGCAATTACCCTTATTACCACATGCTAATTATTGAGACAATTTAAGCTACGATGTTTTGATTAAAGTGCTTTGCGAGTAAGATACTTTGTGATGCCTCCATTTTATGCAATTTGGGCTCGATTTATAATGTACAATAAACTATAAAATAATAAAATACGGGACTGAGTCAAATTTCTATTTCTCCTAAAAACTTACCAAAGCTGGGCTTTGAGGCACTGCTGGAGCGATGCCCGCTTGCGGTTTAAGAGTTGCCAAAGCTTCTCTGGCTGCCGTTACTTCTTTGTTGAGACGAGCAATTACTCTCGTTGCGGCATCATGTTGGTAGAGGGCATGGCTGAAAATGACATTCGTAACGCAAAACTTTTATTTAGAAGGAAATTCTCAGCGAGTATAAACTACAATTTCAGTCCTTACTCGTATCATCATGGTATCAGGAATAAAGAAAGTATAAGCGTAGTTGCGCGTGCAATAAGAATGAAAAAGTATGACATTCTCCCTTTATCTTACCTTAGTTCTTGACGAGCTGTATGTAATTGCTGCCTCAGTGTGAATGAATGAAGCATGACTGCGTCCCATTCATCCTGCAAGGACTTCAGTATGGCTGGAATGCTGGTCCCACTCGCGGGCTTCGGTTTCGCGAGGGTCGGCACTATAGAAAAGGAAACAAATACGCCTCATTAGTGAAATGAGGGTGACATATCTCTAATTTCCATTCCATTCCCTTCACAACTTTTGTTCATCGTAAACCCAATTAAAATTAAGGGTAAAAAACTGACTGACTGATTACTCTCCATTTCCTTTAATTACTTAATAATCAATGATGGACTAAATTTCATTTCATAAATTTTCTTGTATAAAAACGCCGTAAATGTATACAAAATTTGGGTAACTCAACAGACGATCCTCTTCCAAAATAGACATCTTATTTATTTCTTAACAGTTTTATTTAAACTGCATCATGTTTAACATGTAACAAGTGCATTTCAAGATTATTACCAATTTAGTTTCAAGTTTGACTTTATAACAAAATATCCTCTCAAAAGCATTTCCCAAATATTTTTCTGAATGTTCAGATGTTGCATAATTTGAGTTAAGGAAAAGACCCGCTTGGTGGTTTGTGAAGATATGCCCCCTGACTCTTTATTTAAATTAAAATTACTATAAAATAAGGTTATTTTTCTATTATACGCAGAGAGGATATTAACCCTTTCTGGCTCATGTGATGGGATTTGAAATAAAATATTTGTTTTCCTTGGTAAAAAAATAAATTTGAAGAGGTTAAATTGCATGTTATAGTCTAATGGTATTATTACCAATAAAGTGGTGATTTGAATAGGATCCCGCATGAAAAATAAGCAAAACCCATGAATAAGGAAATTAAATTTACTCTCAGAAGCCTAACATTTCAATAATGCAACCATCTTTGAGATGTAGTTGTGGTTTCACAAAAACAGTTTCATTATAATGGGTCTTTATTATCAGATTCTTAATGTGGTTAGGTTATGTGTATAAAATGCTAAGCTACTGCACTTATCAATATACGTTCCTTTGTAGTTGATCCTATTCAACAATTTCAAAATATTACGTAGAGTAAGGTTCCCTATCTTTGGCAGTCTTCATATCTAGTGCTCCTTATTATTCATGCAATCCCTTAATCCCAAATTCAGCACACAGGCTGTATAGTGAGTGTAGCCATCAACCAATCAAATTACCGTACTAGAACACATCATGTGACTCATTAGTCCTCCACTTTTGCATGACTAGCATCCAGTACAGAGCAAACCAAGTTTTAATTACAAATCTCAAAATATTTGCAGCATAACTATATTGATTTATAATACTATTTAATTCAATAGTAATATGTCCCAGTAATTTTACAAGACCTTGATGCTTCTATTTGGGGGCAGAGGGGCCCAGTGTTTTTTATATCCAGTGAGTGCTACCTTGCAACAGGCAGTCAGTCAGTCCCAGTTATGGCAAAGTTGGGGAACCTAACTGTATTCCCAACAAGATAAATATAATATAGTAAATCTTTAACATAAACCAACTTGTATGCTTAGGTTGATATCTGGAGAGTAATTTAAAGTTTGCACATTATAATACAAGAGCTGATGATTGTGGAGATACATAGGTGCCTTGCAGCCTTTACATAGATACAGGCTATAGTAATAATGATGATACTGTATACCAGTGGTACTCAGATTGTGGCCCATGAGTGACCCTAAGCCTTCTTTGCTGTAAATCCGTACAGTATTTGTACTGTAATTAATTTTGAAATTTTCTGAAGTATAACTCAATAATTGCTGATTTTTGTTACTCAGTACTGTTATTTCACTACACTGTGCAGCCTCACCTAATGAAGTCTGAGTACTTACCAATGCTGTATACTATTCCTAGCCTTATGGTAACTACCATAACTATCACAACCTTTAAATTTTGCTAATTTAAAATATTACCTTTGATATCAACCAGCTGTTCAACAGTCAAATCTTTGTTGCTGATAGGGTCTGAGCCATATTCTGATATGTATTTCTCTATAAGTCTTCTTTCAAATATTGATCCAGACACTGTAGAGACAACTGGCTGCTCAGGGACTTCATTGCTAACTGGAAAAGATTAAAAATACATTCATAAGAAGCCCATGAAGTTTCTCATACATAGCTGCGCATATTTTTATGTATCAAATAATAACACTTAGAATGATCAACCAACCTGGAATAATTACTGTTAATATGGAGTGAGATTTTGTCATGCTTTTGAATTATGAACAAACTGACTTACTGCAATCTTTAGTGCAAAACTGAAGCCCTTTCAAGTATGATACTGTACTACAAACATGTGACTATCTTGTCACAAACAAATTAAAATGCATAGTAAGAAAGGAATGAATATGGATGCATGTTGCAAGAAACTTGCAAGTATCAAACAAAATGTCTCATGATGGTGAATAATGTATGTAGTTTAATGTTTAAGAGAGCTACTATAGACACTGCTTTGAATGACATATATGAAGTGCTCAAATTTTCAGCTTCCAGTTATAATTATGTATTACAGGTAGAGATGCTTAGTTAAATCTAAATTCTTGATTATGCCAATGAATAACTTAATTCAAAAGTTAATAGGTATTAGGCATCTTTTGGTATTAATTACAGATGCAATGTGACCATCATTTCAAACAACTCTAGTAAATTGTAAGACTTTTTATTTTTACTAAATTCACTATTCCATACTGGGTACTCTGAAGAGCAAAGTGCAGCTACAGCAATGTATTCCTCAATGCAACTAAATTTTCTTTCAAAGAGGTGTCTCATCATAAGCAATATACTCAACCTTAAAATTATACACTATAGGCTATAGGCCCCTATTTAAGGAAATTTGTATACGAAGTTAGAGCCAAATGCAACTATCTTAGAAATAGCCTACTTACTTCAAATGTGTTAACCATACAAAGTTTTAAATATGTTTGATGTCTGTCATAGCTCATGTTGCTTATCACTTAAAAAAAAAAATTTACACCTCTTTCATTATTTGTTGATGCCAACATTCATTATCTTCAAACTACTGTAAATTTTCAACGATATGATGTGGCATAATAATAATAGAAAACCTAATGAATGACTGTTCTTGGGACCTAATTCTAAACTTAAATGCCCTACACTACAGATTTGACTTGAGGGAAGGGCCCAGTTCCCATCCTACTTTAATTACATCATAGCCTAATCAATATAACAAGTGGGTTGAGCTGTACAGAAAAAGTTTTGAGGATAGCAAATGAAATGCACCTCTGTACATCTTGGTTACAGTATCTTAAACTGAGAATGCAATGGGTCACTTAGCAGAGACCCCAGGGACCATTTTGCTAGTGACCCATTGCCCACACTGGGATTCCATCATGAAAAAGAAAAACTTCAGTATTTGCCATTAACATTTGTAAACCAAACTACAGTGTATTTAATATCCCAAAAATCCCAAAAGAGTTCCTTGTTCCATGCACAGTGTGTGTAACAAAAGTATTTCAGGGTACCATTCTGAGTTGTAGTATATATATATATTATATATATATATATATATATATTATATAATATATATATATATATATATATATAAATAATGAAGAAAATAAATGTTCAAACTACATGTCATTCAGGTGTCAACACACACATTAATTCAATCATATAAGCTACACTGAATCCATACTAATGATGTCACATTAGTGTTGTGTTGTCTTTTAATTGTTTTCAAGTTTGTGGTCTTTCCTGGTAAAGAACCAACTTTAAATGTCTGCAAAGGAAGCTACGTGTAACAAAACTAATTTTACTTTCTTTTTGTTGGGTGTAATCAGCCTTTAACTATAGCATCTTTACAAAAAATGCGATACTCGTATTTTAATTAGTGTGTTTTGATTAATCAGCATCAGCATAATTGGCCAAATTTATCATATTCTCTTACGATTGTTTGAAATTTTAAAATTTTCATTACAAAGCAAAATCTATATTTACAGAAAAATGAGCGTACAAAAAAAAACAATTTATGAAAATTTATACTCATTTCAAGGGGTAATTATATAAAAATATTTACATTCATGAAAAAGGCAAAGCTTAATAAGTTAAGTTACCCCATAAGTTTACATTTTTTCTAACTAGCTACTCTCTAAATATTATAAACTATGGCAATCTCCTACTCTATATTAATAATAATAATTCTGTATTAAGTCATACTCTAAAATTTATATATTAAACCATCTTATTACATTGACTTTAAGTATTTTAATAATTTTATAAACCCAAATTGTAAATTCATTTTTTTTATTCAAATAGGCCACCAGGGACTCGAAGTTTCAATGAAAAATTATTATTGTTGTTTACACTGTTAAAGAAAATACGTTCAACATAAGGAAAAACAATTACTTTAAATATTGGTATTCAATTTAAGAAACTAAAATAAAATTATTTTATCATTTTACTGAGTAATAAAATTATTTACCATCACTTTAGCTACGGTATACGAGTAACAAATTCTGGTACTGTAATGTATATTGTGGAGTGAGCTAAGGCATAGCATTTAAATAAATTTGAAGTTAAAAAATATGAAAATTGAAAGTTTTTACGTTAGATTAGTAAAATTTATGAAGGGAATTGATTTTTTTAAATACAAGCAAAGAATTGGCATTGGCTAAATTTTGGAATTGGTAGGTACATCACTAATTTTAATTTCAATTCTTTATCTATTTACAAAAAGATATTGAGTTTACATAGGTGAGTATATTTTCATTATTACAACTAGTTATGTAACCCAAGATCTTGGAACGAGTCCAGAATCCAAATATGATTATTTCGTACAGTTAAGTCACAAATTGTACCAGAAATGCGTATTGAACATTACTCATTACGTATTAATGCAAGTAAGTTGATTGGCTAAAATTCACGCAATAAAGACCCTACTTGAAAAGATTGAAAAATAGCAGTCTGATCATCTCTTTTAAAGCCCAGTCCACTTGCATCAGTAATTACAACACACTATACACAATTGTAAATAGCTTTTAGCGAGTAAATGTGCTTTACAAGGTGAAATCCTGAAATCTACTATTTATGTATAATTTTAAAATCACTGTATAAAAGGCTTAAATTAAAGACTAGGCCATACAGTATTATTTTTAAATATTACATTTCAATACATAAACTTGGAAAGGGTTTTCATAGTAATAGGTTGTTGCTACGCATTCCAGTAGCTAAGTGATGTCTTTATATCCTTAAATTTGACAGTGTCATTTCTATATAGATATCAAATTTGATTTTAGCAATTGCAATAAACTGGAATATCTATGTAACACACACTCACAATATGGTACTATTAAAAACAATAATAATGCATGAATTCGTATATACATACATACAAAACTTGCATGTAACAAACTGTATGTGCAAAATGAAACTATAAAAAAATAATAATTAATAATGAGAGAATAATAAAAGGAGGAAATAAAAGAAAAATTGAAAGGATAATACTTGTAAAAATAAACAACAATAATAATAATAGTTAGTGTCACCATTACCATCATCCTTATTTCCTTGTTAAGCATTTGGGAAAAGAGTGTCATTATTATTATTATTAATTATATATTTTTATTATAAAGGGTGGCCAAAGATAAAGTAGCCTCAGTGCATTTTGTTACAAGAAATAATGGGGCTACTTTATCTTAGGCCACTCTGTATAAGACAAAGGGGGCATTCACTTAAGTAGCAACCGATTAATTAATTAATTTGATAGATTATTCCAAAATTTCACCCATAAATAAGTGTTAAGAATTTCCACTACACTGAAGAGTATAATTTGCCTTTGAAATATGTTCACTCTCCACACATTTTAATAAACATTCATGGTGTATTTGATTTTCCAAGGCATTTTAAATTATTATTACCAGAAGGGCAAATTGTTTTGTAGCTGAACTTCAAATTAGATCTTTAAATTTTAATTTATGTCTGGCTTCTTAAAGTTTCCTTAAACCCTTTAATGCTGCAATTGTTTGTAGGGTTAAATTATGAATGTGTGTATTTGAAACGTTACCAATATGTATCAGTCATCCTTTTAGGGTTAAGTATATGGTATAATAATGACCTAACTACTTCTTGTATTCCAGAACTTGAGTCCTCCAAACTCTATACCCTCTAGCTATGGCTTAACATACCAATTTCAAACAAAATACATTTGGGTTGTCTACCTTTCTCCTAACTCTACTAACTGCCCCAAATTCTTCAAAAATTCCAAAATTCTTGCCGAAATCTCCATTTTTTAGCGATTTCAATGTTCACCACCACCTTTGGCTTTCCTCCCATTTCACCAACATTCTTGGTCAAATAACCTACTATGACTTTGCATACTACTAAATTTCAAATTGTCACATTTCAATCCCTAATTCAGATAGAAGAATGATTCAAAAAGCAACTTCCCAAGGAATAAATCAATATAAGTACAAATTGAACTCCAACTCTCTCCTTCAGTTAAAAGTGAGAAAAAACTGCTTTAAGATATAAAAGTGGTGTTTTTACATTTGAATATTGCTAATTTCACTGAAAAATCTACAATTTGGCCCAGAATCAACATTCATTCAAATATAGTAATTTGTTTAGTTACAACAGAAATACAGACCTAGCTACCTAAGTAGATATATAAATATTGGGTAAGTACTGAAGAATACATATATATTATTTATGAAACATATATATATATATATATATATATCGAAAAAGAAGGGGCCTATGATGCGATCCTTCCAAATGCCACACCATACCATCACCCGAGATGCACCTTCTTCCTTTGAAGAGGTATACCAGTGAGGGTTGTTTTGAGACCAGTAGCGGGTGTTCTGTCGATTTACATCACCATTTCCATAAAAAACAGCGTCGTCGCTGAACAGAATGGTGGATGGGAAATTGGCATCACGAGCATAAGAAAAATATGAATTATGGTTTGTAGAAATAGAAAAATATAAATTTCTCCTATGATGCCGGACTTATGGGACACCCTGTATATGGTCAGCATTTTACGTTTCTTTTTAATTTTACTAATGAGTTAGAAGACAGCCTGAATCAAAAAACAATGGTATAAATTGCTATATTAAGCTCATCAAACTGTAGCTGAATTCAGGGTAACTTTTATCAGTGGTGGAAGTGCAGTGAAAAGTGATGAATATTTAATACTTGCTTTCATAATTTCTATCTGGCAAATGTTTGACATTCCTAACTCAGTTTGAGTGAGAATTCATCTTTTTGTTTTCTGTAGCAGGTTTATGAAAGTGTTTTAATAAGAAAATGTATAAAAACTCAACTGGTGTTGTGACCTTTTTAAAAAATACAAAAAGCCTACTTTGAAAAAGCTGAGGCCACTTCCAAATATTGTGGTAGAAAATACTGATCCTGAATATAATTTTAGTCATTCATCGCTAGTTTGTACAATTGTTTGGAAAAAATCAATCAACATGACCAATATAATTTATTCAGAACCTCAAAACAAAGTTTAAGTGAAGCTTCTACACCTCACAAGTCTCCAGTAAAACATTCAATTAATGGTAATGATGATTAAAGTAAGTAGAAATTGAGAGAAACTCAATACAACTCTTGAATAGCTCATTGTCACCCTGGTGAAATTATGCGAGTATTCAAAGAAGTATAATTAAATTTAATACAATGTAATAAAGAAGATTGAAAGTATATCAAAGGTAGAACACGCAATACTACAAATAGTTTTTTTTTAAATGTCTGATGGTACAAAACTTTATTTTCAGATGATGAACACCACAAATAAATCAAAGATGGCTTTTGAAAAATATGAGGGCTTCATCTCTAAAAAGGTTAGAAGAAACATTTTCATCAAAAGTTTCAGATGATGCGAGACCATCCAAGAAAATCAATCTAATGGAGAAAGACACTGAAAGGTAAGAAACTGTGAAAATGATAGAGAATCCTTCAATTAGCTTTAATATACGCATATTTACGCATCCAAATGCTAAATCTAAAGCATGAATGTGGTACAGCAGATTGGTTAACTTTTATTTATAATATAGAGGTAGCTCTGATTGAACTGGATTATATTACAAATTTATCTAATCTGCATTTTGCCTAGTTTTAACTTATTCCACACAAACTTGCATCATGCAAGCATGACAGAACCAGTTAAAACTAGCTACTTATGTATCTCTATTTCTTTTTTCAGATACCACTCATGATTAATCTCAAGAAAGAATTCATTTCTACATCTTCCAATCAACAATGGCTTCAAATACTTTGTCACCTTTTACAATTTCAAAGAAGAGAGTTTTTTGTGTAACTGGGTATTTTTGTTAACAATGACAGATAATTTGAAAAGTATATTTGTCATTCTTCCGAGGTTCCCGAGTATAGTAAAGATAAAAAATTCAGTGAACGGACAATATCTAGAGTATAGGCATTCTATGAAGATAATGAATTAAGTTGGTTGTATGCAGACAAATCTAATTGTATTAGTATGTATAAGAAAAGAGCTGGTGAAAAGGAGGAGCAGCAAAAATGCCTTTTACTACGCAATTTGAAAGAATTGTATATAAAATATGAAGAAACTGATGATAGTATAGGTTGCAAATTTGAGATCTAAATGGTGCATGATTGCTGGAGGGAAAGGCACACACACACAGTTTGTACCTACCACCAAAATCCTAACCTGATGGTCTCATCAATTGGTGAAAAAAGTCTGAATGAAGAGTTCAGCTTTATCGGGAAAAGAAATAGTGGCACTATTGCAGTTGAACTTTATTAAAATTTTAATTAAAAATTTCTTTTAAATTTAACTTCTGAATCCTTTATTAATTATTTTTTCTCTCTCTTTCATTCTTTTTAATTCAATTTTGTTTCTTTAAACTTTTTCTTTCTTCCAAAGTTATTAAACTTATTAAAATCTTTGCTAATACAGTGATCCCCCAACCTGCACAAATTCAGAGATAGGATAAGGACATTTCAGTACCCTTTTTTCGATCTGCGCAGGTTAAGATTAAAAAATAGATCAGCATAAATTTTTTAAAATTGTGGTAAATATGAAAAAATGACCACTTTTTCACATATGCAGTACGATATATATGATACTTATGCGTACAATACAATATATGTAAAGTACTTCAGCATTTGCAGAGCTCTCTGGCAACAACATGCCAGTAGCATGTCCCTTGTACAACCAGCTAGTTTATAGAGTCATTTCTTCTTCTCTTCTGGATTATTACATTATTTGGTACTTTCCTATTATCCCAGACCCTAGACTTTTGCCAAAAATATCACAACTTAACCTAACCAATTGTCAAGGGCATACAGTTAACCTAACAGGAAAGCACCAGTTTTTCTGTTATTATTATTATTTTAATCTTTTAAAGTCTCATTATGGACATACAAGAAATACAGTTAGGTCAACTGTATGCCCTTGACAATTGGTTAGGTTAAGTTGTCATATTTTCAGCTAAAAGTCTGGGGGTCGAGGATAACAGGAAAGTACCCATTATTTTTAGTAATGTTTTCAAAATTTGGTTTTTTTTACAATTTTTTACTATTTATACTTCTTGTTATATATTATTTTACATGCATTATTATTTATATCCATTTATTGTACAATGATTTAAAAGCTTTTATTTAGGTAAAAATTACTTTATATACAAGATTTTTTAAAACTTTATCCCCTTACCCTCATTTATATTATGGGGAGATAGTTCCAACCTACGCAACTTTTTTCAGGAATGGAACCCTCATGTAGGTTGTGGGATCACTAAGTTTGAAGGACATCAGATTTTGGTAATTCACACAAAATTGAGATGAAACTTACATTCAGGCTAGGTTATACTAGGTTAGATAGTTATTTCCAACATCACCCACTTTTGGCCAATCAGGGGTCCAAAAATTTGGTGTCCCTGAAACTTAATAGTATTTACCATATTCTTTAATAATTTATAAATAAAAAATGGCTCCTGAACCATCATGATAGTCCTGCAGCCTGTAAGCTATGCAATTATCATACCAGTTTTGGAACCCCATGCCAAGTCATGGCTACAGGACTGTCAAAATGCACACAGCAGTATTTGAGTTCAGCATATTTGATAGCATCATTCAGTTACAGAGGTTATTTGGCTTTGTTCTTGGCAGCACCAACACTCTGGCAAATGACAAATGAAGCTTTCTTGTAGGCTTTGATCTTGTTTTCAAGTTCTTCAAAGGTGGAAAACTCATTGCCAACTTTGAAATCCATATTTAGTAGATTTTATTTAAAAAAAGCTGTAATTTCACAGTTGAAAATGTTGCTATCTTGCGAAAGTTCAAAAAGTTGTAGTCCTGACAGTTGAAGGAGTAGAGTCTTGCACCCTTTAAAAGTCACAATTCAAAGGTTAATTACCAAAGTCTAAGAGCTTGGAAGGTAGTTGTTGCCTCCTGTGTAGCCCAGAGTGGAGTGAGTGTACCTGTTAATCAGTCATCATTGTTAATTCATTATTCACAAAATTGTGAGGTGTTGAAAAAATGAAAAAATGATGGCCAGATCAATAACATCTAAAATGGGAAGGAATATCATACTGGATATTGTGTGATACTGTTCATCACATATTGTCACATGACAGCTGTGTGTACAAAATGTCTCAACATGCCCAGTTTGAACTGCCAGTTTGAACTGCCAGTTTCATCAGATACAACATATACTGTGCAATTTCTAGCCCTGTATTTCTCTACAACCTATGCAAAATTATTTGGTAATTATGTCACAAATGACATGGCCTGAAGTTGAAATAAAAAGTATATTTTTCTAGTGTATTTTGGTGTGCTCTTTTCAAATATAACCTTCATTTCGTGTGCAAATGGAAAGCAATATGATTATTTGTACATTACTTCAGAGTCATATTTCTTCATTTCTGGTCATGTGAATAGCAATATATTAACCCAAAATTATGAAAACTAACTAAACCTAACCTAAACTAAACCTAATGCTAACAAAGGGGCTCTGCCCCCTTGACCCCCGCTAATAACCTAAAGTTCATTCTTGATATGACAAAATATGACTGAAATAATGTAAACAAATTTTTATTTCTTTACATTTGCACAGGAAATGAAGGTTATATTTGAACAAAGCACACCAAAATACACTAGAAAAATGTATTTTAAGGAAAGATATAAGGCCCATGTTCCTTGAAAAACATTAATGATGCCTGATCATTATGGCCAAAATGTTCAATTGCCATAAGGTAGGACAACTCACACCCTTCGCACAACAACATCATACAAAACTGATCTGCTACGTTTGGACTGAAAGACATGTGAATGGTGCATAGAAAATGACCATCACTATTTCCCTGTACAAATAGCACAAAATTATACTCATTGGACCAAAAATGAGATATATATGATACACACAGACAGACCGTGCATGGAACAAGGAACTCTTCTGGGATAATTAAATCCACTATAGTCCGAATAAGTAATGGTAAGTGACAAATACCATAGTTTTTCTTTTTCATGATGCTAGCCCGACGTGGGCAATAGGTCACTCGCAAAAAGGTCCCATAAATATAGCTTCCCTCACCAGCTATCTGCAAAGCAGACAGGATCCAGCTTTGGGATCCATGTCCCAAAGCTGGATCCTGTCTGCTTTGCAGATAGCTGGTGAGGGAAGCTATATTTATGGGACCTCTTTGCGAGTGACCCATTGCCCACGTCGGGCTAGCATCATGAAAAAAAAAACTATGGTATTTGTCATTTACCATTATTTATTCGGACTATAGTGGATTTAATTATCCCAGAAGAGTTCCTTGTTCCATGCACAGTCTGTGTGTATCATAAAAAACTCAGGGGACCATTCCGAGTTCATTCCCATATATATATATATGTATATTATTATTATTATCATAATTTTCACCATTAATATGCATTTGCACAAAAAATGAGTGACAAATTTGAATAAAGCGACTAAAACTACCTCATAAAAAGTTATTTTGATTTACAGGTCCAGCCCATGTCATTTAAAACATATTAACCAATTATTTTACTGATATATCTAGTTTAAATAAGCCTTAAAAATTAAAAAAGAAAAGTTTTATTGATAAACTTTATCAAAAATTGTCGGATAAGCTAGTTATTATACATTTCTTCATTTTTATTCAAATGTTTAAAAATTAACTTCAATAGTGCTATGGTATCATACTTAATTATTTGTACAAGTTTCTTATCAATTTGGTAAACATATTACAGTAGTCAGTACTTAATATATAAATCTACAGATAATATATTAATAAGTAACATTATAAAATATAAATTTGTACATTCAATACAAAGTTTAAGCCATCACTCATGGTTTGAAATAATTCATTTATGAGTTCAGTGAGAGGATTAAATGTTTACAGCCTGTTGATAACATGACTAAGAATAGTGGTGACTATGATATACAGTGGGCCCTCATTGTTTGTGATTAATTGGGAGTGAGAAAAAAAAGTCACAAATTATGAAATTGCGAATAACAAGATCCATTTTTCAATGTAAAATGGCAATTGGTTCCAAAAGTTCAAGGATGGCAGTGTAAAATATCCTTAACCCTTTAACGCTGGAATTGTTTGTAGGGTTAAGTTATGAATGGGTGTATTTGAAAAATTACCAATATGTATCAGTCATCCTTTTAGGGTTAAAACACCAAAAAAGTTTTAATATATATTATTAATGATTCGCATCAAACACTAATAAAAATCAATAATGTTATTGTAATATTACATAATGATATTTTATGTAAATAAAACTTTTTACTATATGCAATATAAAGCATTATTATTACGCAAACAATTATGCAAAGCAATAATATTTCATAAACAACTAAATAACATACTGAATATAGTACACTGGCATTGAAGAGCATGAAATAACACAACCTCACTCAGTGAAAGACAGTACAACTGAGCTTGTGTTGACCTGCGTGGGCAGCATTGCAGATGCCATGTGACAAAATCACAAATTTGCGGAGTCAGTCATGAATTTACCAAAACATGATAGTAAAATGGGTCATCATGAATTTATGAAATTGCGAACAAAGAGCCTCATGAACAACGAGGGCTTACTGACTACTGTACAGGTCACTCTCGCTTTATGCAACTTCTCTTAATATGATTTTGTTATCATGCAATGACCTTACTACTACCACCACTCTCTCACTTTATGTGAGAAAAATTCACAATTATGTGACTGGCTAGGTTGGATGTGCGAAGCTCATGCAACCAGTATAGGTGTGCATGGACTCTGCTACGCAGTTGGTACAGGTAGAGCAGTGAGTCAGTAGCCACATGAGGTAGCCTACCTGCACTCTTCCTCATTCAGTATCACAATATCCATTGTTGTGTGTGACTTACACTCCTCTCACTCTCATCTTGTAGCATGTGGATTTGTCATTATTGTTGACTTCAATGCAATGTCATCCAAGGACATACCTGTTATTTCTTTTAATTTTTTTTTATACAAGGTCAGATGGTTGTTTTATTTTATTAGATCATTTTTCATTGGATTTATTATGAAAGTGTGTTTGTAAGGTTTTTTTGGGCGAGGGTCAGTAGAGGTCCTGGAATGCATCCCTATTAAATATACGTAATAAATGGCTCTCTTTATTCAAAATGGTAAATATGCAGTTTCACAGCTCCACAAATACCAATATTTTAGTCATAAAAACCATAAATATGTATATATGGAGACTGTCTGAAAACCATGGCATCAGTAAAGTTTTTGTAAAACCCTATAAAGTATTTTTTATTAATATTTTTAATAAGAACTACTTTGTGCCATTCCGCTGCATGATTGCCTATAAAATGTAGCAATGAGGTGGAAATGCATCAGTTTGGAGTGTAACATTGATGATGGTGGATGTGTGCACTGGATGTTCCATCAGTGAGCTTAAACTAGTTACAGAGGATTGTGTTAAATTTAGCCAAAGTAGCAGATCTGTAAAAGTAGCAGAAAAAAAATCAAGAATTATCACCAAATAATGCAGAAAAAAATAATAATTATCACCAATTAAATAACTAAGGTTAATTGAAGGCCCAGTTAGGTCAACTGTACGCCCTTGACAATTGGTTAGGTTAAGTCATGATATTTTTGTTAGTTAATGAAAATATCACTACTTAATCTAACCTATCATCAAGGGCGTACAGTTGACCTAACTGGGGATTCAATTGACCTAACAGGGCATTCAGTTGACCTTAGTTATTTAATTGGTGATAGTTAGTTTTTTCTGCATTATTTGGTGATAATTCTTGATTTTTTCTGCTACTTTTACAGATCTGCAAAGTCGAGGAAGAATACAAAACACTCATCTGCAACATAAACAATAGTGTTTTGTATTCCTCTGTGACTGCTGGGAAAAAAATTTAGATGGAGCTGTGAAACTGCATCGTTACTTTCAAAATTGCTTTGTGCAAACCTTTTTTTGGAATGCAACCTCTGCATAAAGTGAGGTCAACCTGTATTTCATGCACTTATTTCAGAAGCTAAACATCCCTGCACGCCTCTGACAGTTGGTAGAGTCTAGAGTTTGATGATCCCATAGCCATGACTTGGCATGGGGCTCCAAAACCAGTGCAACAGTTGTGTAACCTACAGGCTGCAGGACCATTGTGACGGCTCTGGAGCCACTGTGCTAATTTAAATTATAGAGCCTACTTTAAAATTTAAACCTTTGCAATCGACATTAAGAAAGATTTTGTATTTTCCACATTTGAGCCCAAATACTAAATCTTAAATGGCTCTATTTTTGTCTACACAACTTGTACCCAAGCCTGAAGCCAGAAATACTCGTATGTCCTAGTCCTAATTAATCTACCCATAAAACCTGGCCTACACACTCACTTGCACAAATAAAGGACATTTTCAACAAAACACTTTTGGAAGCAGACGCCCAATTTTATTAGCGAATTTACTCTTCAATATAATCCAAGTAATTCAGTTTCATTTGTTTGGCTATGCGGCATAGTAGCCTCTAGTCTAGACTAGACTTATCATGCCGATATAATTTAAGAAAAGTGAAAAGCATTCTGATAGCCAAATATACAGCGAACAGATAATTTGTTCTCTCAGTTACAGTTCTGACATCAGACGAGGGAATTGGAAATACTGTGGAAAAATCGAGAGGTCGGAAAATGGATTCATTTTGAACGCTTGCGATTTACAGAAGGTGGGGGCAAAAGACATATGGTTGTGTTGTGTTTTGCATATAATTGCACAAATAAACAAATGAAGACTAACAATATATACATTTTCAAATAACTTTTATTTGTTTAGGATAACTGAGATGTATTTAATAAATTTTTGTCATATAAGGGGCTTATAATAAATTAGAAACTGGAGGGGTTTTATATCCTACTTCGAGAAAACTACGCATTAGCTAATCTTTTGCATAAATGGTGGCAATTTTTTACCAATTAAAATACTACTACATTACATTTTATTTGGAAAACATGAATCTCAAGTCAGCTAATCAACATAACCATTTATTGCTACCAAAGTAGCCTGCAAAACTTAAACTAAGAATATACACCATCTCTAATCTACAAACTCACTCTCTCATTCATGAAAGTGTCCAAATAGAATCTGATTTTTTTATTTCTCCACGACATAAAATTTGTTCACTTTGGAAAAAAAATAGAGGGTAAAAGAAAGGTAAAATGTGGATGGATCAAATGAAACTAAATCAGCATGGGGCCGTTCAAAAATTACGTAACACTCGGACGGGGGCGAGGGGTGTATGTCTAAACGTTACAGGTGGGTGGGTGGGAGGTTTCCAGTGGCGTTACTTAACGCTATTAACCAATGACTTTCGTGAACCCTTTGTGCCTGTGGCCAATGGAATTTTTTAAAATTCTGTTTGAAGGGCTGACAACCCCTAAAGGGTCATAATAACACTAATAATACGCTCACAGTATTTTAATTTAGAAAATTTATTGATAGTACAAGTTGTTACAACAACATCATCAATTTATAAAATGTGTTCCAAATATTGAATCAATGTACATTTTTAGCAGAAAATGAGTTAATAAAAATACAGGTACGGATACAGGGAGGAGGGCGAGGATTTAAGCTTTGTCATGCCGGTGTTAGGAAATATTGCCAGACCAATATTATATAATATTATAAAATAATATTAAAAATTATTAATTATTAGAATACAAGATGTCATTCAGGTTAAAACTAGAGGAGTTAAGCAACCCTTCCCCTGTGTATCCGCGCCTGAAATAGGTAGCGTAAATGATAATAGACAATAATCACAATGATAACAGACAATAAGAATAAAGGATAAACGTTTATGATACAAGCATATTGCTGTATTTAGATGTCATCTTCTCACGGTTGTCGTCGAGATTCAGGAGAATAGTGGTGTACCCAAGACGATAGATAAATTAGGTGGAATTTTTAAATCTTCCGTGTCGACCGTCGATGTCGTCCTCATCAAATCATTCAGATTCTTCATTTTCAATAATAATAGTGATTGCATTTACATTATACTTTTCAAATGTTCCGTGCGATGATTCCTCACTTCATGAAGGTCAAACTTGTCGTCCCTCCTCTCGAGTTGGCCTGGTGAAGTAGAGAGTTGGTTTTGTTTGCTCTCCACCTCACATATCCAGGTACGCCTGGCTCATACTTCCTTTTCTAGTTTCCACTGTTGTTTGGGGGGTTATAGGGTTCAGAATAAGATTAGGAGCTAGTTCTCCCATTATTTTCTAAGTGCAAATAATGATGTACCTCTCTCCTCTTCTTTCCAGTGAATACGAGTTTAATTCATGCAACCCCTTCCCAGTAATTTTGTTAGGACCCAGTAGTATTCCAACTTGGGTATGATCAGTATTTTCAATATAGGAATTATTATATTCCTATCCCTTCGTTTAAAGGTTCTCAGTATCTGTCCAGTTATTCTTTTTGCTCAGTTTATTGCTATCTTATTTTGTGTTTCAAATTTCGCATCATCACTCATTACAACCCCTGAATCTTTTGCGCTAGAATTTCTCTAGAATTGCCTGTCCATTTGAGGTATAATATTCCATGGATTTTAGGTCTTCTCTTTTTCCGTACCGTAACAGCTGAAATTTCTGTGTTAAATTTCATATTGTTGTCTTCCGATCAATCGTAGGTTCTGTTCATGTCTGTTTGTAGGGATCTTATATCCTCTGGGTTTCTTATTTTTTTACTAATCTTTGTGTGATCGGCAAACGATGTTCCTGTGCTGTCTCTGGTAACGTCCTCATCTATCAGTTAGCATGATTATGAAGAGTAGTGGAGTTAATACTGTTCCTTGTGGTTCTGAGCGAAGGACTTCTGATTCTGATGAAGATATTCCTTGAACTGTAACGACTTGACGCCGCTCACTAAGAAAATTCTATATAAATTTTCCTACTTTTCCTGTTATTTCCATATATTTCAGTTTGTGTGCTATGATTCCAGGGTCACACTTATCGAACGCCTTGGCAAAATCTGTGTATATTACAGTGCATCATAATTTTCATTACTTTCAAGTGCAGCAATAATTGTGTTATATTGTACTGTTTCATTAGTTGTGATAAGCATGATCTGCCTGACCAGAATCCATGTTGGTTATCATTTCATTTTTTGCGAGTTTCCAAAAAGTCATAGATTTTTTTCTCTAACTATTCTTTCAAATATTTTAGCGAGATGAGATGTAAGCGACACTGGCCTATAGTTTTTGGCCTCGGATCGATCTCCTCCTCTATATATTGGAACTATGTTCGCTCTCTTCAGGATGCTCGTTATTTCTCCCGTGTTGAGTGATCGTCTCCATATCCAATATAGGTACTTAACGACTGCATTCTTGCAGTTTTTTGATGAGTGTGGCATTCCATTTGTCCGGTCCTGCCTCCGTTTGCGCTTTTAGTTTCCCTATAGCTTGTGTAATATCATCTGTTGTAAAGTCGAAGTCCGTTATACTTTCCCCTTGTAGTTCTTCAAAAAACGCGTTTCTATCGCATATCAGTTTATCAGTTTTGGGGATACTGAAAGATGATTCGTACTGAGCTCTTAATATTTCAGACATCTCTGTTAGATCATCAGATAAAGCATTGTCATTTTTCAAAAGTCTGATCGTCGCGTGATTTTTCGACTTCCTTTTTGCAAAATTCTAAAAGTACTTTGAGTTAATCTTTATCGCTTCTATAGCGTCATCGTCTTCTTTTTCTGTATGCTTCTCAGTTAGTCCCTGTATTACGCAATCTATACTCTGCAGTTTATAATTTAATATTTTTCTGATGTTGTTATATTTACAGTTACTTAATTTTGCAGTCACTCTTTTTCTCTTTTGGAACATTGACCTCTTTTGTCTCTCGAACTTGCTTCTTTTTCCTCTTCGTTGCATTTCTGGGATATGTGTTTCCACAATTTCCACCGTCTTCTCCTTTCAGGTAATTAGCATCTCTTCCGTTGTAGCAGCATCAAAGATGGTTTTCCAGCCTATTGCTTCCATACTGGATGCAACACCTTCCCAGCTGAATTAAAGTTGAATTAAAATATTAAAGTTTGGTTTTGAGCGTGAAAAAGCAGTACAGAATAGTAGAATTAATTCAAAATAATTTTTATTTAGTTATTCCTAATAAAAGTAAGATTCGGTTAAGATTAAATTATAAATTAATAATAGCAAATAATATATGGGTGTCATATTTCTTTGATAAGATTTTTTTGAGATGCGTGTTTTTATTTATAAAATAAGAAATTCTGCCTTTACAGATAATGCAGTGCAATATATATATATATATATATATATATATATATATGCCGATTGAAAATAATATACACACATTTGAAATTATTTATTTTGGTTACTAATTGCTATTAATAAAGAAAACCTTTACAATGTAGTTAAGCAGGCATGTAAAAACAACATTTAATAATCAATTCATATTAAATGTTCAAAATGTTCGCCATTTACACGCAAACATAGGCGCAACTTCCCAAAACTGATCTGAACACACTAATGTTCATATTAATTGAGATTTTGCATACTTTCCGAAAAATCGTCTCCTGTAAGTGTCGCACATTTTGAGGGTTAGTACCATACACTTTGTCCTTCAGGTGTCCCCACAGATAGAAGTCTAGAGGTACAAGATCAGGTGACCTTGGAGGATATTCATTAGTGGTTCTACGACGACCTATCCACAATCCAGTTCCGATGGTAGGAGATTGACCTTGCCCGACTTTGAATAGACTACGCCCGCCTTACCACGGGCATTTAATAGAGAGAGGGCCAAGACGTTACTCTGCAGACTGTATGGCCTCCTTGACTATGTGACAGGTGGTCGAGTGTCCCAATATTGGGACTTAGGGCGGTATCACCTCTCGGAGCAGAGAGGGGTGGATGCTCGGAAAGGGAGCGTGCTACTTCGCTAGCAGGATTTTCAGGTGTGTGAAAGAGGTTGACTTCTTTCTTTTTGTGTAATGCTTTTAACCACATTTTATCAGTTGTCCAGTCATTGAACTGGCTGTCTAAACAGTACAGAGGGAAATATCGTTCCATTAAAACATACTTAAACAGAAAATGTAAAGCCAAAATGGCTAGTAAAAACGTGTGTGTGTGTGTGTGTGCGCACTTAGAACTCTGTACATACGAGCATATATACACAGACAGAGTTAAAACAGATAATTTAAGACAAAAATGGCTGGTAAACACGTGTGCGGCTGTATGTGTGTGTGTGTGTTTATGTCTGTATCTGCATTTCAAACTGTATACCTGTATACAGACAAACATGCAGACCCCACTCCCTCTCTCTCTCTCTCTGAAAACGCACAAATCCATACAAAGTGTGTGTGTATATATATATATATATATATATATATATATACAGTGTTGGGCACTAAAGCGTTAATCCGATAACAGTTAATTAACGAAGTTAACTTTTTTTAACGGACTATTAACGGAAGTTAATTTCCATTTATCGTTATCGGACCAGTTAACTTCCGATAACTCGATATTTAGTCTGTTAAAGTCCGTTAACACATTAACTGCGAGGAGTCATTCACGGAAGATCACCGCTCCGCAAATGAATTCAAACCGCCATAACTTCAGTCTGCTTCCAGATCTCGCAAGGGGAGGTTGGGGAGGCCCAAGAGGTCAAGACTGGCAGTTGGGCCTAACTTTGAGAAGTTGGTCTTTCTGAAGGGCAACCAGCACATTGTGTCATAGTCTTTAATAAATGTGCCTAAAATTTAATTTTACCTTTCAGTTCCCGCCATAATAATTCTCTGGTAAATTAAAATTTAGTTAATGGTTAATGGTTACAAGGGTTTCAAAACATGTAATCGTTACATTTTTATTAAAAATAAAAAAAAAAAGTTATTAAGCAAAAAAGTTGCAAAACTTGATAAAAATACAGTTAAATACCTATTTATTGTTGGATTTTCCATAAATAAACATTTTCTATGGGTTTTAAAGCTTTTTTCCTTAATTTTTTTAAATGTTAGTAAAGAAATAGTTATCGTTAACGGATTATCGTTAACTTCCGTTAACTTTGTAGTAAAATTATCGGATTATCGTTATCGGAGTTAAAAATTGGGGTTAACGGATTATCGTTATCGAAGTTAACTTTTTGGTTAACGGTGCCCACCACTGTATGTATATATATATATATATATATATTCAATCACGAAAACACGGTCCCTTCCCTGCGAAACTAAAATTATGAGTGTAAAAATAAATTCGGAACTTATTATTCGTTTAAATTTAAAAATTAAATTTGCATTAAGATATTAAAATGAAATATAAAAAAAAGTGTTAAAATCCTTTCAGAAAAATGAGACTTAAAAATAAACTATTATTATTATTATTATTATTATTTTTTCTTAACAAATTTACGCTAAACTTAACTTCAGAAAACACGAAGCATAAAAATATTTTTGTAAAAATTTTGTTTAAAAAATTTGCATTAAAAATTAAGAATAAAAAAAACATCTTTCCACAACGCAAAGACAAGGTCAAAGTCCAAACATTGGCAAACAAGTACCCGCCCGAACAGCATCCATGCAAAGAACCACACCCACATCCACGCCTGCAGGGAATCGCCTGCAAAGCCGCCCGAATAGAACGCCTTAAATAGCTGTGGTTTGTTTAGTTGTTTTACGAATGGAAGCATCGAAATTTAAAATGAAACCCAAAATAATATTACAAAAATAGAAGCTAAATTTGAAATTGAGATCTCACATTATTTTGCAAACAACCAAAATAAATTAGTTCTTTCGAAAATAAATATTTGAAATGAATGCCAAGTGTAAAGCCGCCATTCAGAAATATGAACCCAACTAATTACTTCGAAACCCAAAACACACACACACGTTTTTAATGCAAATATTTTAATGGAACGAGGACACCTTCGCTCTGAATGACTTTAAACTAGAATGAGACGTTTTACGGAAAAAAACAACTGGCAATCCCATCCACAAGGGACCTCCGGGCATCGATGAAGGTCAGCTAAAACAAAATGTCCATCTACTTGGCTCTAAATTCCATTGACTTTGATAAAGGGCTTATAATCCTCTACGAAGATAAACACAGCAATTTAGATCGAAACAAACAACTCTATTCATAGTGATTCTTTCCACATACACACACACACACACATACATATATAATATATTCATTCTATAAATGGGGATTTCTTCGGACACCCCAAAATAGATTGGTATAACGTGTATGAACCCGTGCCTTGGCTCAGCCTATAGAAGGGTGTTCTATAGCAGGGGCTTTCAAACTGTGTTCCGCAACTTCCGCGAGAAGTTGATGGGGTTCCGTGGGACATATCATGAGGTACTGAGAAGAAGAGAGAGGTAAGATAAACTAATATCAAGTGGCATGGATGAATTTACGATATATATTCTGCGAATTCAGTGATTGTGTTTTGAAAGGCGTAGCCGTAGGCAAAGAGAGAGTGGGCGAGAGAGAGAGAGAGAGAATTTTAATTCAAACGATGATATCCAGAATAAGTGTTGCCCTCGCGCAGCCACAGTAAGAAACAGGAGCCCATTTTGTAAGCAAAACACAGCTGATGACCACCAGCACTGGTCTGATTGATTTGGTGAGTTTTTCTATGTTTTTAGGTTTAGTTCTCTCAGTTCACGGAAGTTATGATCACAGTAATGTAATATTGAACTTTTATCCAAAGAAAAGCAATCACATCTAAGTCATTGAACATTTATTTGTTTGATTAACTATTAAAATTACTCCTCAATAACTGTAAAATTCCTCTTTTTTAATTATTTTGCATTGAAAATTTTTATTTTACAATAAACATTATATTTTTATACTTATAATTTCTTTTATGCTGACAGTAATGTGGGGAGGGGAATTCAATAAAAGTAGGTCAATAAAAGTAAATTGTCTTTTTTTTTCTTGTAAATTTCTAAACTTATATTTTTTTTGTGAAATTCATATAACTGTATATGTAAATTTAATAAATTGCATAAATAAATTGCAGTGAGCATAAATTGTGTTTTATTACCATTTGCCTTATATCATTAAAATTTTACCTGTTGGTCAAAATTCCGTGAATTTTTTTTTTTTAAATAAAGGTTCCGTGACTTCAAAAAGTTTGAAAAACTATGTTCTATAGGAGTAGGTTCGGAGTGCCAGGGCTTTACCTTCAGGACGCCCTGGGATGCGTCGTTGGTCCCATGTCCTTGGCTGGGTACAGTGTTTGCCCTTAGGCTCTCGGGCACGGAACG